>JAOSBO010004396.1:0-33595 GCA_027563915.1 Erythroxylum rotundifolium | reverse complement strand
CTGGACGTAGCCCACAGTTTGGGGTGAACCAGGATAAAATCTCTGTGTCCAAAAATTTCTTAACTCTTTTATTACTTACTTGTGTTCTAAATTAAGCAATTTTTTAAGGAAGAGGGTAAAACAAAAAAAGTATACACAATTCAACCCCCCTTCTTGTGTGATGATTATCACTGTACTAATTTGTGATTTACTTCACCTCCCCCAATCCTTATAAAGCAGAGAGACTTGTGTATTGGGGTAAGTTATGTTTTTTTAGGTACACGACAAAAGCCATACATCTCACTAGAGAATTAATAAAATATTATAAGGATAGACAGAGGCACCTAGACATAGGGTAAGTTATGTTTTTTAGGTACACGACAAAAGCCATACATCTCACTAGATGATTAATAAAATATTATAAAGATATACAGAGACATCTGGACATTTTTCATTAATTTTGAAAATGTTTATGACAAAATACCTCAAAAAATCACATAGAGCTATTCAAAAGCTAAAGGAGTTCTTGATGCCTATATGCAGACTATAAGGAATATGTATAACAGTATTAAGACTATAATGAAAATGATAGGAAAAGATAAAGAACATTTTTTTTTTAGATATCAAGCTACACCAAAGATTAGACCGTTCCTGTCTGTAGAAGTTATGAATGAGCTTACCAAGAATATCCAAGAGGACGTCCGTTAATGTATACTGTTTGATAATAACATTGTTTTAGTGAATGAAATGAAAGAGGGTGTTAATGACATACTAGAATTTGGGAGGGATATGCTAGAGTCAAAGCATTGGTGAGATAGATGATGACATTATTTTAGGTTAGTCATGCTTTAAGGGGTAGAGTATAGGCTCATCAAATAGGTGTATAATGATAAGTCAATGGTGACGAAGGTGATGATACTCCATTAGCTTTGCAACCTTAAAATTAGAGATAAGGTTGGGAATGCAGTGGTAAGAGACAAATTGAGGGTGACTAATATTGATAGTAAATTAAAGGAGACAAGGCTTAGTTAGCTCAAACATGTTAAGAGGAGGCATCCTAATGTCTCAGTGAAAAGATTCAAGAACATTGTACTTAAGAACTATAAGAGAAGATGAGGAAGACTTGAAAAAATTAAAAGGAGGTGATCAAGAATGATAGCCGTATTAGAAATTATCGAGGAGTTAACTTTCAATAGAATACTTTGACAACTAAAATACTAGTAAAAGACCCTACAAAGAGAGGTCATTCTTTTTTCATGGGCCTTTTGAACATTCTTCAAAAAACTTTCCATCTTTAATCAACTTAAACACTTTTTTTGTAACAATTGTTCTTTTAGTTTGTAGCAGTTGCTCCTTTAGTTATTTTTATTTATTTCATAATTTTTTCTTTTTGAATTAAATGTTTTTTATTTTTTTCTTGTTTATCTATTCATTTTCTTTTGATTTTGATTTTGATTTATGAATTTATTTGTTTATGTATTTGTCTATTATTTTCTTCTAACCATTTTCAGAATTTTTGTGTGGATTTATTGAAAACAGTCTCTCTATTTATTAAGAATAAAATTGCATATTTATAGACCTCTCCAAACTTTACATCTTAGGGAGGTCCATAATGAGATGTTATTGTTATTATTGTTTTACTCTAACAACATAAGTTTTGCATTAATAAACTCAAGATAACTAAATTTCTAGCCTTCCTACTTTTAATACTTTCTTATCCAATATTCCTAAAATTTTTTGTTGAAGTCCTCAAGCTATTTGCAACTGTTTTCCGTTAAATCCTTAAAAACATCTTTTGACCATGGATCACATAATTTCATTATGCAAGCAACTTACTTTGGTGTTTTAAAATCAAAAATTGCCTCAATTTTAACATATTATCCAGGCATAAATTCTCTGGAAAATTGTTGGCTTATGCTATATAACAAAAAACTTTGGTGAAACACACATATGCTATATAACAAAAGGTATTACCTCTCCTTGTGTTTGTATACTTAATCTACCAAACACAAGGAGTGGTAATACCTTTTTTAAAGTTTATTTACATTAGCATTCAATAGTTACTGGTACAGGTGATTATGTCAACAACATAACCAACTACTAAACATAATCCACTGCATTTTTAGTACATTCAATGAAAAAAGGAAAGGCGATCTAAACAAGCTACTGGTAAAATTTACTCCTTCAAAACTATAGGGTTATAGGTGAGAGTCACAAAAATAGCTTCTTTGTAAAAAATTACAAAAGGTTGCGTACATTGATCCTCTAACCCTTACAAAGTAGGCAGCTTTATGCGTGGAGTACGTTGATGTCGACGTTTGATCGAAACAAGCTACTAACATTTATATAATTACTATTAAGAAATTCCCTTGGAATATACCAACGATCTATGGAATAATGTTGACCTTTAGGTTGCAAAAAATATTTATTGGCACTACATTGTTTATCCTTGTAGAAATAAGTTTTGATAAACTACATCTTGTTTATTTTGATGAAATGGGTGGAATGGGTACCTAAATGCCAAAAATATTTATGATGTTCAATATCTTGTCATTAGCCTCCCTCACATTACCAGCACGGGCAGCTTTTTGCTTAATTAATAAAATTCTTTTTATAATTTCTAAATTTTAACAATAAACAATTTAATCTATAATTGAAATAATTAAAAATACAAATCCCAATTTTTTTCAATATTTTCTCCTTATTAGAAAGAAAAAAATGACTAAGAAAGACAAAATTGAAAAGTGTCCATTGTCTAATGGATAAGACAAAGGTTTTCTAAACCTTTGATATATTTTTAAATCCTATTAGACGCAATATTTTTCTAGATAAAATGTTTTTCCATATATCTATATAGAATATATATATTTATTTCATTTTTAGTTTTATTTCTTTCTTTTTAATGTTGCATAATATGGACAATTTATTTGTTTTATTTAACATCCCACTCCTTCATTTCAAATAGAATATCTAGCAACTACTGCAACTCTCTAATCTTTTTATCTTAAGCTTAGCCCTTCCATCGTAAAGTCAAAATGTAAACCAAAATTCCTTTAGCCTCTCGTGAACCACCGATTACAAAGCAACTTTGCACTTTTTCCCTTGCAATGACTGCTTTTACAATATATTCACTTTGTGTAAAAATAAATTCATTTCTCTAGGATAGCTGTCATACCAGGCACAAAACCCTTAAAAAGATAAGGCTTTTACCATGATTTAAACCAATTCTCGAAGATAATCGTTAGTATATGAAAAGGACATAGCTCCTAAAGACAGAAACACTGTTAATATGGCTTTTGTTTTGAACAAAGAATAGAGGTTATAAGAAATACAGAACACAATCTGAAGGGGGGAAAAAACCTCTTATACATCCGTCCAAGAATATTAGAAATACAAATACCCTAAAAAACATGAAAACTCACATTTCTTGATCTTCAACTGTAACAGAAAACAAAGAAGAAACGAAAAATAACATGAATATCACACAAAAACTCAGCATTCTCGAATAAGAAAACCATGCAAAGGGGAATGGAAACTCATCAAATTCATGAACATTGAGAGACTACCTCTTGATATTTAGCGAGAAAACATGTTTACAAGTGGAAAAGAAAAAGATGTGGGGTAGAGGAAAAAATGAATTAAACAATAAAAAAATGGAGGGTTGCTTACCAATCAAATTGCCACAAGGGATCAGCCTATGATTGCCCAAAATTTGTTGCTAATAATTATTAGCGGCTGATAACTTTCATTGCAAAAATCATCACATGTGGGAAAAAGTTGTAGGTGACATTTTTGTTAAATTGTTGCTAATTATTGTTTACTACGAGCTGCCCGTATAACGAAAAAGAGATAGGCGTTGATATAACAAATCATCACCAATAACTTTTTCGAACGCTTAATTTTTATGGGTAAAAGCTATTAGCTACGATGTTGGGAAATAGCTAAAAAAAATTCTCAAGGTTTTTCTATGGTGTAGCTAATTATTTTTAGCGACGAAAGATAGGCATAGCCAAAAGTTATTGGCGACAATTCGATAGAAGTAGAAAAATTTCTTTAGCTACATTTTTGGAAATGTAACAAAAAAATCTATTGCTGACGATTTGGAAAATGTAGCCTAATCTTTTTAGCTATATTTTGAAAGTTTTGATCGTATACATTATTAATAAATATTTATCATATTAATTATAATTATTAGTGACATTTTTAATTCATGTTGTTCTATGTAATATTTAGATTTTTCTTTTATAATTTATTATAAAAAATTATTAGAAATTAGAAGCACTATATATGAACAATTAAATATTATTAAATCTCAATTACAAATGTTAACTAAAATAATTGTGCAAAATAAAAAAAATACAATTATTGGTTCAATGACTAAGACTCGTTTTCATTGTCAGTACTTCTATAATTCAGGCCAAGTAATATTTTTACCATCTTTTCAAGCTTTGCCAATTTTTATTCGTTATGTTGTAAGATTTGTTCATTACGTTATAATTTAGCCTTAAGCAACTAGTTCTCCTCTTGAAGTCGATCAACATATGCCAGTGTTGATGAGGATGAAGCAGTTGACTAAGGCCCAAACTCAGGACCTTTCATGTAGATGGATCTTTCACCAAGTACCTTATTGTAATTGTCATCTACATTGGGCTCATTTCTTGTAATATTCTATTTCCCAACTAAGGGTTAGAACCCTAGATTTCTATAAGTGAGAAATAACAATTAGAGATTAGAAAAATGCATTTCATACTCATGCACAATATAGCAGTCATGTATTTGAAGTTGATTTACTGCACACATTATAGTAACTTATTTATGCACTCATTTGACATTTCTGGGTATAAATGATTATTTTAATGTGATTATAATGTGAATTATGAATTTTGTGTCTTAAAAATTTAGTTGGTGTGTATAATTTGTGATTTAGAATTTTTGGTAAAATTTGAGAATTTTCTAAAATTTTGGGTATTTATGGATTAGGAAAAATACCACGTGGCAAAACAATCTATAAATGGTAGTTGAAATAAGTGACTAGTGACTAACGAAATTATTGATATATGATAGTGGGATTTAATGACACATGTAAGTTAGAATTGGGAATCAATTGGATTAGAATTAGGAGACTAATGGATTGACATTGTCAAAAGGCCAAAAGAGGACAATGAAAAAATGACACTTGCCACATCACATGTTTTAACCCATGATTTTTATTAAGTGAAAGGCCAACTTTCTCATTTTTGGTTTTTTATTTGCTATTTGCTCCTCTCTTCATAATTCTCTCTCTCATATTCATCTTCTTCATTTCTTCTTCTCCTCCATTTACAATTCTTGTTCTCCACATTTACAACTTTGATTTTTGTTAACAATAAAACCACCAACTTCAAAACCCTTGTTGTTCTCTTCATCTTGCTACAAAACAACCCAAATCACTCCTTGTATGATGATGACCGTATAATGAAGGAAAGCTAGGGTTGAGTATGGGTTGACGATCTTGAAGCTTAAACAAGTATACAACATGTTATTCTTCTTGAATTGCTAAGTGAAACATGCATGATGATAGTTAGATGTTGAAAGATCTTGAAATGGGGATTAAAACATGTTGGAATAATGGTGAGAAAATGAGCTTATAGATGTATTATTTTTTTGTATATTGAGAGTGATAATTCATAAATTGTTTGGGGGATGATTTTACCTAGAATGACCATTTTAAATGTTGTAGAATGAATGCAAAAATTTATAAAGGGAATATATATGTTCTTGCTCTGTTTTGAGGTGTGATCACGTGGATTATTTGTAGCTTCTTAAAAGGTGAAATAGAATGAGATTAAAGCCAAAGAAAATGTTAGTGTATGGTCTTGAAATGAGAATAAGTAGGATGATAGTTTTGAGACAAAGTAAAGTTGAAAATGAAGTTAAATGTGTGCTGTGTATTATTTTAGATGTAGTGCTTTTCCTGAACATACATCTGTATTTTGTTCATATCTTGAGATGTAGATATCTAAATGGGATTATTTTTTATTTATATTAAACTAGAGACATATGGCTACAAGTTTTATGCAAGAAATGAATTTTAATTCTGTCCCTAAGAGTCTATAATTTAGACTTGAAGTTGAGAACTGTGTGCTGTCATGGTATGGGAATAATCTGTAGTATTTTGGATACAACTTCCATAATAAGGAACCAAAATGGATTAATTTGATGTCATTAGAAAATTTAGACATAGAAAAAAATTTTATTAAAAGAATTTTTTAATTAAATACCTCATTTCTAGGTCATAATGGTCATACAAAATTGACCTTAAATTCTATCCTAAGAAATACTGGAAAACTATAGTAAAAAAGTGGGAGATTAGTTTTTGTCACGATCGTGGTAGGGGATGTCAGGTTCATAACAGTGATTTTTGAAGGTAATTTTTTGATTATGCAATGGTTGAACCAATTAAGGACGAGGTATATAGTTGTAATGTTTTTGGACTTAATTGGGGCTTAAAAGGAACATAATTTTGATACGAGAAATTTTGGTTAAATGTGTGAGAAGTTTGGATTGATCTTGATGTTATACATTTAAGGAAAAGGATGTTTGATGGCAATGCATCTATATGTGAAATAACTATATTGTTAAAAAAGGACATCACGTAATGAATGAATTTTTTAATGCATTATGAATGAGTAATTATGGAAAAAATGATTTCATAAATGAAGAGATTAGGTAGGAAATGTTGAATCAAATGACTAGAGGGTTAGAAAGTTTGATGAAATTAATGGAAAGTGTATGTGTATGAAGTTAGGAAAATTTGAAGTAGAATTGATGTTTGTATAAGTGTTAAATTAGTGTGGATGAAGGAAGAAAAATGTAAGGCACGATCGTGGCCCTTACAGCATGATCGTGGCCTGAAAAAATAAAGTTTCTGTCATGATCATGGCCCTTACAGCATGATTGTGGACCCTACATCATGATGGTGGCCTAGCCAGAAAATGTTTTTGTCATGACCATGGTAGGGACATCATGTTCTTGGCTAGACCTATGGAGAAAAAGGAGTTGTCTTTTAAGTGAAGTTTGAAACAACTAATGCTAGAGTGCTTCCATATGTGGTAATTAGGCTTGAATGAGATCTTAAGTAAACTTAGCTGATGATGAATGAGGTGAGAAAAATGAGTAAAGGGAATTAGGTATTAAACAATGATTGAAAGATTTTAATTGATTATGAGATGTCTATGAAGGAAATATACTCGGGATTGTCAATATAAGCATGAATTATACTTTACGCATACACTTATCTGTATAATTGAATGTTTATGTGATTGTGAAATTAATAATTTATGTGCTATGTGTATTTCATGATGTCGATATACAAGATAGAATGTCCACATCTAGACATTTCTAAATCTTTGAAGCTAATGATGGTCTCACGTTGATTGTTTGTTTGATTCTGAATTGAATTAGTACGTGATGTATGTCCACTGATTTTTGGGCATAAAATGTCCAAGGCATTTGATGTATGAATAACACATTGGAAGTGTTCCTTGAATGTGAATGTGATTAAATAAATGCGTTCTCAAGTTATTTGTTGAATGCCAGACCAAGTATGATGATCAGTGTGAATGAGAAAGTGAATGCTAAGGTAATGGACTGAATTAGATGTTTGAATATATGTAATGCATTTTATTCCATGAATGCATAAAATATAAAGGCAATTGTGACTAGATTCGCCACTAAAAAAGAGCTTAAAGCTCAGAAATCTGTGGTAAGAGCCTATGGCTCAATATGTAAAATGAGCCTTGTACCACCAACAGATAAGGGATAGTATGAAATAGCCCAGTATCCATAATGGATATGGGATAATGAAAAAGGAACTCGGTCACAACAATGTAATAACTAAATTTCAGTCTCATAAACATTGTATACACATATACAATGAATACATTGAACATTTGCAATGTTTTGAAGACTTTGATTATATGAAATATGTGAAAGCTTATTGATGAATATGATCTGCATGATTACAATGAAATGATTAGGTGTATGGAATTGGAAATGTGATAATTGTGAACAAAGTGTTTTGTGACATTACATGATGATAATTGAGATGATGTGAATTATATGAGAAACATTAATTGTTGTGTTGCATGACAAGAGTGAATCATCGAGGGTGGTTACCCAACTAAGTTCACAAAACTCAACCCAAAATTTGCATTAAAATTTTCAGGATTAGAGGAGACACCTAGATAGATCAACTGGAGTCTAACCACCACTTTTGAGTAAGAGGTAGAGATCAAGATCAGTTGTACGTACATATGCCTACAGCATTTCTTTTGTATTTTAAGAATTTCATTCCAAAAATATTGTACAACATTTATGCGAATTGAAAGGTATACTAACTGCATGATTGGAAAGGTTATATATTGGGCCCAGTTGATTACTAGAATATATGATGATGTGTTAATTGTTTATAACACTGTGACTAAAATTATTTTTCAATAAAATGAGTTTGAAAGGTTTATTTACTTTCTAAATATGCGTGTGATGCGTGGAAAGTTTGCAATGAGTTTGATTATTTGACTGTTCTAGCATGTCACCCTTGTAGAGTATCTTCTCGAATAATGTCGGTGTGTTTAGGAATATGCCTTATGAGAGTGGGGTGCTACATTTCCATCACACATTTATGTTTACAACAACTACTACATCTTATTATAAAATTTTAAAAACAAAATCAATATTCAATTCAAATATTATTAATTAGTACCATATAAATAACTAAACCTAAAATTTAAACAAATTTTTATACTTTATGTTTCTTTAGACATCCAACCTTCACTTTCCTGATAGTGTGTTAGTTTGTAGAGTGTAACATATCACACCCTTCTCTATGTAGTTCCTTCTGACTCTGTTTTATGAAAAATAATTCAAAACATTATAAATAATATTGTATGTACTAATATAATTATAACTTGTAAACAAAGAACTAGCATATTCATTTTGCACTACAACAAATGATTTGAGCCTTGATTGTGAGGAGTTTTCATTTTTCCTCTATTAACCTTGGCCTTCTCACACTTTTCCCAAATAAAGGTCAAAGTAGTCATTAAATTGTCTAATGAGACTAATGGAAGCAAATGTGAAATGAAATAAAAAGAACTTAAAAATCAGAAGAGGCCCAATAATTTCATAAACTATTTCAATTTTCAGGAGACAATGCCTCCTTGCCTCCTCATCTGAAGGAAAAGATTTGTAATATTTATTCAGTTGATAACGATGATCCTTATTCCTTTGTTTCAAAAGTGAAGTGCCATAGTTTGAAACATTAGGGTTGTCGATATCAACGATATTTGGTTTCATCTACGAACAATAATTAGAAGTGTAATTATCTTTAAATAAGTAAAACAATATCGCATATAATTAAATAAATTGAAAATTTACCAAAAATTTGTCCAAAGCATTTTGTAGCAAGTTTTCTTTGTTCAACTTTTTTGCATGCTTAAGGCAAGGCAATTTAGTTTTGTAAATTGCTCTCAACTCACAAGACAATTTTGTTGATTAAATCTTGTCTACAGGATAACCTTGTGGGGTATCAATAAGTAGAGACAACTTGCCGCTCATTGCAACACTCATCCATTGAAACCCACCACCTTTAGTTATACATTTACATTTTTTTTGGTAACAGTTTTAGAACCTAATAACAAATGAATAATGATAAGAAAATATGCATTAGATATGTAAATATATATTTGAGCATAAGTTTAATCATAGGTGTTAAAGATTAACACACCTGCAGATCCCTCAGTACTAATTGAGGCAGATGGAGATTGTCATTGAGTTGGTTCGTTGATGGGTGAGATCGATTATTATTGTTGGCTAGGATCTGATTGGTGTGGTTGTTGTTAACTAAGGAGATCTTTGATACTTTCCACCTTCTTTCCTTTGCTTCTACCATTATATTGGATATCTATAACTCAAATATCAACATTAAGCATAAACATAATCCAAACATCAACGATACGTAGAAACATAACTCAAACATCAACAGTCCCCATAAACATGACTCAACCATTAACATTCTGCATAATATAACTCAACCATCAATATTCTGCATTAATGTAACTCAAATATCAACAGTACTCATAAACATAACTTAAACATTAGTAATCCTTATAAACATAACTAAAATAATAGTATTCCGATTAACATAACTCAAACATCAACAATATGAAAGACTATAACTTAAAAATCAATAATCTGCAAAAACATAAGTCAATCATCAATATTTTCCGTAAACATAATTTAAACATCAACATTCCATATTAACATAATTCAAACACCAACCATTCACTTTAACATAGTTCAAACATCAACAATACCTATAATCATAAGTTAAACATCAACAATATGAATAAACATATGTCAAACATCAACATTATTCATTAAGATCAACAATACGCATTAACATCAACAATATGCATAAACATAAGTCAAACATCAACAATACTCATAAGCATAAGTCAAACATCAACACTATGCATTAACATAAGTCAATCATCAACAATACGCATTAACATAACTCAAACATCAACCATAATTTTCAAATAATATAAAAAAATCTTTCATTACATTCAATTATCATGATCAAGATCTTTAAAATCATTATCACTAATCACATTACGATTCGAGTCTTTATCACTAATATATTTAGCCAAAGTATCATCATGTTATATAATTCATCCTCAATATAGTGTTCATCTCTTTTAATGACAAGTTTGGCTTATCCTTCATCCACTTGTACTATATAAGGATCAATATCTCTCTAATGGAATGATGATATATCTACATCTTCTATTTAAATGGGTTCATTATTTAGCTCCTATTCAATCTCTTGATATATTTCATCACCATCTTAACTTATTAAGGTATTATCCCTTCATAAAAATGGAAGAGATTTCAGTGTGGAAACTTTTGAACAACCTTCCAATTGCTACCTAATACAGTATCGTTAAGGTAGCAAACTTGCTTGACTTGACTTGCAAGGACAAAAGGGTCATTATCATCCCATGTCTTACTAACATTAATGCTAGTAATATTGCCATTTACTTTTATATCACCAAGATTAAACTATTTGCACTTAAATATAACAACCTTTTTATCCTTCATGTAATGCAACTCTATTATTTTTTAGATGACACTATAGAATTCAATAAAATTGTCCTCATGAAATCCGTCAACAACCACCCTATACTTTTGGCTTTTAAGTTGATTGTCTCGATTTTATATATGAAATCTTACTCTATTAACAATGCAGCTTGTTTTTACCTCTTGCATGTTACAATTATGTAAACATATCATCTATAAGGAAAAATATAATTAGAACCTAATCTGATGTACAAATTGTCATAAGTTGATAATATAAAACAAAAACTTGTTCGAGTCCTAAACTATGACGGGAACTAAATCTTATATGTTTCTTCAACATTAACAATCTCTGTACTTCCAATGGAACATAGTATAAAAACATAGGTTAATGGATAATTTGTTCACTTCAACATGGACATACATACTTAAATGTGAAATATGTATGGAAATTTTGTTTATATTTTCTGGATTTATGAATGTGATGTGAGGGTGAATCGAGTCTTTTTATTCTTACCCTTAGAGGCCAAATCAAAATTATTTTTAATTCCAAGGATTGCAGTATAGAATGCAACCTCAAGTCGTTTCACTTAATCAGAACCAGATTAATGGAACTAAGGTACCTTATATGTCATGATATGCAAACAAAATTAGCAAGGAAAAGAGTGTTTTCAAAATTTGGAAATTTGGACAAAAATAAGCAAATTGTAAGAAAATGTAATGGAAAGTGATTTTGGATTTTGGGAATAGAAAAGCAAAAAAATGAAAAAAAAACGATCAAATGATAATAGTATCCTCTTAAAAATGTGCTTTGGCTATCATCGTTCAAAACAAAATTTTACGGGAGTGAATCACTAAGTTTCAAATTGTAAACCTTAAAGAACTCTTTAAGTTTAAGGTTTTAATCAATGAACTCCATTTATTAAAACCTTGTTGAATGCTCTTAGTGTGTGCAATTGGTAAGCTAATGCAATCAGTCATTTCAAATCCAGAATCATCTCCAAATCAAACACAACTAGGCAGATAAAAGAGAATTAAGCAAATCACAAATAAACATATATGATACTTCATATATTTAAGCTCCAAGTTTTACATCAACAAATCCCAATAACACATTAAATATCCAATATTTAATTAAACTCTATTCAAGAATATTCAACTACAATTTACAAACCCTAAACCTAGGAGTTCATAATAATGTAGCAGAACATGGAATGAACTACTCCCCTTTGAAGCCTATTGAACTCTGCATTGTTACATTCTCAAGAGGAAAGAGGTGCCTAGCCAAGCATTACTCTAGGAGGAATCACAACCGGGAACCCACTGGAAGCATCTATGGTAGCAGTTGTCAATGGAGGAGTTGATGGTGAAGTGGAAAGGACTGGATGATGGTAGTGTCTAAAGGTTTTGAGAGTGTGAAAGAGTTTTTTTTTTATATACTGTGCCGACTCTCTTTGACCTAAAATGGTAGCTTTTTAAAGAAAATGGGTTATTGATCAGGTTGCACAGTGGGTAGTTTTCCGAAAATGGTTCGGGTATTCGAAGGTTTGCTGTGGCGATAGAAAAGTTTGTTATGGAAAACATTTCAAGAAAATTTTGTTGCATTGTTGCCCCCTTTCGTTCCGGTGATAGAATAAATCTTCGCCGCAGCTAACTTTTCCCGAAAGTTTTGGTTGGAATTCTTCATTCTTCACTATGGTGACACATCTTTTTCATTACGACAAACTTCCTGTTGCACCTATTCACTTGTTGACTTGAATTCAGCTCTTTCGTTGACTCTACATCTTCTTCTTGAGTCTCTTCTCCTTGAGCCTCCTACAACAAACAAATGCTAGTTTGTAGTATCAATTGTTCTCAGAAAATTAATTAGTGCAATCAACACTAATTTCTGACAAATTTTACTCTCAAACTACATAAAATAAAGGTAGACACTCAAGAGTCAAATCATAAAATCTAGAAATAGGAGCCAAGAAGTGTAGTAAAGGTCATGAAAATGTTACCAATTTATATAATAAACTTGGGCTCAATCAAATTCCTGCACACTTAGACCTTTGTACTCCTGGACAAAGTTTATGAGTCAAAGAGACACAAGTGCAAAAGAAAATCCTGACCATGCTTAAAATAAGAGTAGAAAATTGGTAAAACACTTTTTCGAAAATCAATCAAAGCAGATTGAAAGAGTGCCAAGAAAATAAAGACTATAAGAATTTAATCAAAAAGATTGAGCAAAAGATATCTCACTCAAGGAAAGGTGTTTGCTCTCATCTCACTTGTTTTGGGGATAATTTCACTCTAAAATTTGCTTAGTCCATTCTCTACCATAAGCTTGTGATCATTCTACTTCTCCACTACAATAACTATAATTTCGAAAATCAAGAGAGCTTTTCAAGGTTGTAATGCATAGAAGGGTAGATGAAATGGATGGAATACACGAAAGAAGAAAGAAAAAATATGAGTACATGCACCATAAGTTTGAACTAAATGTCACTGTAAGACAATATTTACACAAACGACAACATAATCTATATTTTTTAGACAGAATATTTTGTTCTGAGCTTTTTTTAGACTAAAAATATTTTCTTTTGAGAATATATATTTTTCTTTTCTTTTCTCTCTCTTTTTTACTGAGAATATTTTCTATGGATTTTTTAATCAATTTCTTGAGATAAATAGAAGAGAATGAGAAATAAAAATGTTGACATCATGAAAAAATATGTGCATGTACTAAAAAATATGGGTCACGGGACTAGCAATGGATAAGTGTTTATGGTGTTTGTGTTTGGGTCAATAGGGGCTTGAAAGAATGCATGTATCATGTTAACAAAATTCTAGTTCATCAAGCTTTAATTAAGAATTAAGACAAGTTCTAGAGAAATATGAAATTAAGCAGATACACACAACAATGAAAGAATTTAGGCCCAAATATCCTTCCAACAAGGCTACTATCTCAATTAACAATCTCAAGAATTAAAAACAAACAGTGTTACTTTGTCGGCATACCCTCACTCACTTTGTGTTGAAAACGTTGAAAATGAAATTAGCCAAAACCGACTATTATTAAAAGAAAAGAATGTATTTTCAAAAACATAGGGACCGCTTTGAAACTTATAAAATCATACAAGAGAGAAAAGAATATAATTAGGGAGAATTGTTGAATGAGAGAATGTTGCTGCGGGGAAACTGAGAGTTCGCCGTTGCGAAAAGATCAAATTTTGGCACGTTGCTGTAGCAAAGATAGGGCACGCCGCGGCCAAGACTCAAACACCAAGTTTAAAATTTTGACATTATGCACAATTGACAACAAGAATAGTAAATTGACACTTCCCCCATACTTAAGCATCATATTGTCCCCAATATTGAAAAACAATAAACACAAATATGTAAGCAAGGGATAGTGAAAGGCTCATTAGCAACACATCGAAATGCCATCAATCTTGATCCTATCATGTGATGGTCTGAAGTAGGGTGTCCTCGAGGGTGGCCAAGTCTGCAGAAATGCCATCGACTTGGCTAGCGATGGTCTATAAAGTGATAGGCTCTGGAGGTGCCGAAGCTAGAGGATTTGGGGATAATGAGGTGGGGGCTTTCACACCGCGAAAATTGGTGAATGAGGTGGGGGCTTTCACACCGCGAAAATTAAGTTCTAAGGTGTTATGGTGTCGGGTATAAGTATAAAAATGGTGAACGAATTTATCATTGCCCTGAGCCCTTAGTTGGACTAATCCCGTAAGCTGAGAGTTTACCAATTGGCGATCAAAGGGATTGTTATGTCGAGCCAAGGGAAAGGAGCGCCCTTTAATGAACAGCCTAGCTTCTATCTTTTTAGTTAGGTCGGCAAAATCAAAATTAGTGCTATGGGAAGTAGCAGAATTATTAGATGAACTAGATGAGACAGTGGGAGAATGATAGGTAGAAAATAGTTTGAGGCATGCTTTTGTAGAAAACAAACACAGGAAAATAAAAAATAAACCCAACAAAATTTACTGAAAGTGAAAACCTATGAAGTTTGCCGCGGCAAATTTGATGTGTCGCCGTGGAAAAGGCTACAACTTTTCTTTTTCCGTGGCAAAAGCTATAGCCTACTATGCTGTAGTGAAAGAAGTTATTTGTTGTGGCAAACATGCCCTAGCCAAACGAAAACAAAGGGGTAAGATGCATAACAAAGACGAGATACTTATGAAGGAGACGGAGAGATGCCCAAATACAAAGGATGAACGTGAAATGAATTGAGGAGAATGAAGGAAGAGTGATTTGGTGAAGGTGAGTTCAGATTGCCGCGATGAACTAGAGGGAAGTATGAAGATGAGGAAGGGAACAACGGGTTAATAAAGAAATGGAGTGGAAATTATAAAGACGGATAGAGGGAAACTGGAAGAACAAAAGCAAAAGAAGGGTAGAAATGAAATTTCACTCGATGTCTTGTTCAGATAGATCTTTAGCCATGGTGAAGATTCCTTGAAGTGAGGTCGCCATGACAAAAAAATTAAGTCATTCTGCAGTGAATGTTCCCACAGTGAGCTCACCGTGGTGAAAGAATTATGTCACACCACGGCGAATGTTGCTCCTGTTGCTACGGCAAAGTTTTCCCGAGAGAAAAATGAACAAGACTAACAGGATGTTCAACTCTTTTGTAAAGTCCAAAAGCATTGGACTAGGTCCTACTGAAGTAGTTTCTTCCCCGCACATATTCAATACACTTGTGCATCCATAATATCATGTTCAAGCTCATAGCAGAAGTATGTGGCAAGTGAAGGAGGAGGAATGACCTAATGCCTACGGTGGATCCTGGATCTCCTGGTGGATTTTAGGCTGATAGCTATACCGTGGTGATGCAACTTATCTACTTGCCCCTTCGATGTCAACATCCATACTCCTCGATTTGCCTTAAACATTAGCCAACAATCCTCTTCCAAGGAGTCATCAGTGAATGAGTTCAGTTCAGGGTTAGAATAAATGTGTTGGAGTTTAAATTCAGAGCATGCATCATAAATAACAACATTAAGCATGTTGACTCCTAGGAGCAAATAATCCTCAAGGGGGTGTTTCATAGCCTCATATATGTTAAACTCACCTGTTGTTCTCCTACCTCCATTGTGATTGTACATTCTTTCATGCTAATCATGGTACTAGTAGTCCTTAAGAAAGGTCGACCTAGAATCAATAAAGTATGCTGCACATCTTTGAAAGACATATCAAGCACATAAAAATCAGCTGGAAAAACTAAACCTTTGACTTGGAACAAAATATCCTTTATAATGCTCACAGGATGCCTAATAGACCTATCAGCCAATTAGAGAACTAAAAATGTGGACTTAAGATTCTTGACTCCCAATGATTGATAAACAGATTTAGGCATAACATTAATGGCTGCTCCTAGATCTAGCAAGGCTCCCTCTATAGTAACTTTGCCTGTAGTACAAGGAATAATGAAAGATCTAGGATCTTGGCATTTCATAGGAAGTTGAGGTTTAAAAAGAGCAGACACGTTTGAGCTTACTTGAACTCTCTCATTTGGCCTAAACTTTCTTTTATGTGTACATAGGTCTTTAAGGTATTTAGCATAAGTTGGAACACATTTTACAAGATCAAGTAAAGGAATATTGACTTCCACTTTACTAAACAAGTCAATGATATCTTTTTCATGCTTAATGTCAGTCATTCATTTGCTCATTAAATAAGAATTGGGAAAAGGAAGGGCTTTGAGATTTACCTCCTTACCATCGGCTTTACTGGCTCCATGCTTGTTTGACTCATCTTACTCCCTTGCTGTGGCTTGTTCATTGTTGCTCTCAAAATTTGTTCCTTTGTCATTCAAAATTACACTCTTCTTTTCAGCCAATAATGCTTTCTCTTTTGCGCTTTCATAATTCTTCTTCTTTTCCAGCGTGGAAGACAACTCATCATATGCAATTTCTTCCTCAACTACTTCCTCATCTGATTCCTGGAATTTCACTTGCTTCCCACTTTTCAAAGAGTAATGGCATTCAAACCCTTAGGATTTATAACAGTGTTTGAGGGAATAGTGGCACTGCTTTTGGCTTGTTCCTCACTCATTTGATTGGATACTTAAGTGAGATAGAAGTTGATATTTTCTGTTTTTGTCTCCCATTACTCCATTCTTTTCTCTAAAGCACTGAACCGCATAGCATTCTTTGATGAGTCTTGCAGAATTAGGGAAGCTATGGAATTAAACTGATTATTGTTAGAAGTCCTTTCCTCCTTCATCAAAGTCATCATATTATGCATCAGTTGGTTGGTATCTTCCTTGGATGGGATGATTAGGGCTTGCTGATGGTTTGAGAACTGGTTAGTGGAAGTACTAGCTTCTCCCCCATGTTGAAATCTGTTTGGTGCCCTTCCCTCTTCATTTCTCCAATTGAACCTAGGGTTTGCCTTCTATCCCTCGTTATAGGTGTTGAAGTAAGGGTCCCATTTCTAATTTGTTTGGCCCAGATACACTGCAGACACCTTTTCATATCGCCCGGGACAAATACGGGATATGTGCATGACTGACCCACAACTATTATAACTGGGTGTAGTAAGATCCATAGAAGATGTCGGGTGATGCGCATTCAAATTCTTCAGTTTTGCAGTAATGAAGGATAATTGTGAGGTCACTCCACTCTCCGAAGAGTCAACTTTCGACTCCAAACTCTCCATTCTTTTGGATTGGATTGTTGTGACGCCCAACTCATGCACTCCTCTAGTATCCCTAACACTATACTATTGACGAACCAAGGCCATCTTCTTGATCAAATCCCATGCCCATCAATTAAAGAACCTCCCGATGTCGCATCCAACATACCTTTATCTTGACTTTTCAACCCGTCATAAAAATACTGCACTAACTGCTCATCAGGTATCTGGTGATGGAGGCATCTAGACAATAGATCATGGAAGCGGTTCCAAAAATCATAAAGGGGTTCATCACAATCTTGCCGCACTGAATAGATCTCCTTCCTCATCAATGAAGTTCTGGAGGCTGGAAAATATTTTTTTCATAATGCTTTCCTCAAATTTGCCCAACTATGGTAAGCATTTGCCACATGTCTCAGAAGTCTCATATACCACTCCCTGGCTTTTCCTTCCAGTGATAAGTGAAAAACCTTCTATAGCACTTGATCAATTGAGGCTCCCACCAGCTTCATACTCTAACAAATCATGGACAAAGATTACAAATATATATAGAGATCTTCTCCTATCAATCCATAAAGTTTAGGAAGAGAGTTAGTGAGTAATCCTTTAACTTTAAAATTAACATCAAAATTAGGTCAAGCAGCAGTAAATGGATCATAATTAAGATAAAAAATAGTAGCTTCCTTAATGGTTCTGCTATGTTGATTCCCGTTATTCTCTCTAACCCGTTCATGTTCCCCATTACCTCCATTATCACCATTCCTAGGTTGGTTAACATGAAAGTTAGGGTTTTGCAGGAAAGCTAGGTTCTCATCCATGATCTCTCTATCTATCAACTCACTCTCACTCCTTAGCTGACCGGACTCTTTTTCTCTTCTTTCCTTCCTAATCGTTTGCAAATGTCTCTAAATTTCAAGATAAAAAGGTAGAAGTTTGACTTTCTTGGGCATGCACGGAAACAATTCAAATGGTATGAAAATGAAATAGAAAGTAACAAAAATTTCTTGCAAGCACAAATTCAAACAAAAAGACGAAATATGAAGGATGCAAGTGTGTTGTATGAACGTGTGTAACAATAAAGTGTCCAAGTAAAGTATGTATCTATGAAAAAGAAGCAAAGAAATGTTTAAAACT
Organism: Erythroxylum rotundifolium; assembly: GCA_027563915.1. Lineage (NCBI taxonomy): Eukaryota > Viridiplantae > Streptophyta > Magnoliopsida > Malpighiales > Erythroxylaceae > Erythroxylum > Erythroxylum rotundifolium. The sequence goes on along the minus strand of JAOSBO010004396.1, from coordinate 14,728 downwards.
ATGCTGTGTAAAATTTCTAAGCATGTAGCGTACGAAAAGTTTGGTATGAAAGAAGTGTAATCCTATACTATCGACAAGTATGAATCTAAACTATCTATGATGCAATCTAAACTAAGGTTCCTCACATCACTTAGCAGCAAATAAAATGACAATAACTAACCTAAAGAACCAATTACTTGGTTCCCCGACAACAATGCCATTTTGACTAGGGCCCTTTTGTTCTTACCCTTAGAGACCAAATCAAAAATATTTTTAATTCCAAGGATTGCAGTGTAGAATGCAACCTTGGGTCATTTTAGTTAATCAGAACCAGATTAATGGAACTAAGCTACCTGATATGTAAACAAAATTAACAAAGAATAGGGGGTTTTCAATCTTTAGAAATTTGGACAAAAATAAGCGAATTGTATGAAAATGTAATGAAAAGTTTTTTTGGATTTTGGGAATAGAAAAGCGATAAAATGAAAACAACAATCGAATGATAATAGTATCCTATTGAAAACTAGCTTTGGCTATCATCGCTCAAAAAAAAATTTTATGGTAGTGAATCACTAAGTTTCAAATGGTAAACCTCAAAGAAATCTTTAAGTCCAAGGTTTCAATCAATGAACTCCATTAATTAAAACCCTGTTGGATGCTCTAAGTATGTGCATTTGGTAAGATAATGCAATAAGTCATTTGAGATCTAAAATCATCTCCATGTCAAACACAACTAGGCAAATAAAAGAGAATTAATCAAATCACAAATAAACATATATGAGACTTCATATATTCAAGCTCCAAGTTCTACATCAACAAATCCCAATAACACATTAAATATCCAATACTTGATTAAACTCTAATCAAGAATATTCAACTGCAAATTACAAATCCTAAACCTAGGAGTTCATAATAATGTAGCTGAACATGGAATGAACTACTCCCCTTTGAAGCCCATTGAACTCTAGTCGTTGCTACATTCTAAAGAGGAAAGAGATGCCTAGCCAAGCTTTACTCTAGGATGAATCACAACCGAGAACCCATTGGAAGCATCCACGGTAGAAACTATCGGTGGAGGAGTTGATGGTGAAGTGGAGAGGAGTGGATGATGGTAGTGTTCGAAGGTTTCAACAGAGTGAAAGAGTGTTTTCTTTATACTATGCCAGCTCTCTTTAACCTAAAACGGTAGGTTTCTAAAGAAAATGGGTTATGGATTGGGTTGCACAGTGTGTAGTTTCCTATAAATGGTTCAGGTATTCAAAGGTTTGCTACGGCGAACTTATCCCAAAAATTTTGCTGCATTATTGGCCCCTTTCACCATAGCTGCAGAATAAATCTTCTCCGTGGCTAATTTTTCCCAAAATTTTTTATTGAAACTATTCATTTTCAACGTGGCAACACATGTTTTTCATCGTGGTGAACTTCTTGTTGCACTTATTCACTTGTTGACTTGAATTCAGCTCTTTCCTTGAGTCTACATCTTCATCTTGAATCTCTTCTCTTTAAGTCTCCTATAAAGAACAAATGGTAGCTTGCAGTATTAATTGTTCTCAAAAAATTAATTTGTGCAATTAATACTAATTTCTGACAAATTTTACTCTCAAACTACATAAAATAAAGGCAGACACCTAAGAGTCAAATTAAGCATAAAATATAGAAGTAGAAGCTAAGAAGTGTAGTAAAGGTCATGAAAATGTCACCAATTTATATAATAAACTTGGGCTCAATCAGAGGGGAATTGATAAAAGAAGTATTCCACAAGTAAATGGATGGTTTGGGTTAAATCAGATGTATTTTTATGTTGCTTTAGCAAGATAAGATCGAAGTTAGTTATTTTGGGATGTGTACCCCGATAAATGGATAGGTTGTGTTGAATAGATTTTTGTAATTTATCCATATCTTGGCTTGTAGAGCTCCAAATTGGATAATTTTAATTGAAGATTAAACTAGAGACATAGACGTAAAACTTTTATGAAGGAACCATAATCTAATTCTATGTATAAAAGTTCTAAATTCCATTTTGAATTTGAGTTATGGTTGTTATCCTTATTTTGGAACAACTTGTAGTTTTTGGGAGTTAGGTATAACTCCCAATATAATTAACCAAATTTCATGGAATTTATGCCATTATAAACTTAAGAGATAGAGGAATGAAATAAATTGATAAGATTATAGGGCAATATGGGAATTAAAGGAAGAAGACCAATATTCAATTTTTCTAATTTCAACTCATGGACCAATAAGATTAAAGCATTTGAGTCCAATAGAATTATAAAACATGGTCCATTAGAATTGTAACACATTGTCCAGCAGAATTGTAACACATGTTCCAGTATAATTAAAGCAAATGGTCTAATAGAATTGTAAGTCATAGTCTAATAGGATTGTAACATTTGGTCCAATAGGTTTGAAACATATGTCCAAGACTAGAAAATTCATGAAAAGGAACATGGATAGGGGAGACGAATGACATTTTGATGGCTTCACTTTAGATTTTTCTCCTCTCCATTTCACCCTTTTCATTTGATCATTTTTCACTTGGTGATTCAAGCAAAGTCCAAGAGAAAGGGAACGAAAAGTAATAGAAGAACCACTTTGCCAATTTTAAGGTTTAGGACTTCACTCATTTAATTTATATGTTTGTGCATATTTGAATGTGTAAAGAGACTCATTTGGATGTGGAGTGGTTTCTGGGAAGATGCTTTGGTGTTATTTTAATGTTATCTTGCGTAAAGATGGTTGAATATGGCAATAGAGTACTGTTTAGTAGAATTTTGTCTGGGGTTTGTTAAACTAGTCATATTGTTTGAATCATAACTCAGCCTAAAAACCTCCAAATTGGGTGTTTTCAGTTTCGTATGAAACCTAAGAAATAGATAAGATATTTTTAGTTAATTATAACTTTATGAAATTGGAAATTGAGATCGAAAATGGTAACTGATGCTGCCCCTATTTTGGGGTAGCTTGTGATATTTCTATATATCTCCTTATTTAAAAGTACAAATGGTCTGAATGTTGTTGATATAGAAATTAGAGACGTAGAGAAAAAAAATTTCTAGAAGACCCCAAGACCTAATTTAAATGTTTTATATATGCATATTAGGGAACAACTAGATTATGTCATGCAATTTGCTTCTGAACCGATTGTTTGCCTATTTGGAGTTTGCTTTCTTTTTTTAACCAAATCTTATTTGAAACTTTTTGAATATGTATGGGACCTTTCAAACACCTATAAATAAATGAAATAGGACTTACCGTATATGAATTGGATAATTGAAAATTGGAATTTAGGATTGAGCATAATGCACTTCAAAGAAAACTTACATACACATAAATGATTTGTATGCATATTTATCGCTCATATGTGTATAGTATGATTATACAATGAGATTTTGACACCCTTCTAATGGTGATAAATTATGACTTTAATGTATGAATATAGATACATATTTTATGACTTGAAACGTATGTCATAGGACTTGTCCATATATGAATTGTGAAATTGGAAAATGGCTAAAGTAAATGCTATAATGCCTCCTTTATTATCTTGGTGGTGGATACATGGGCATGCCTATACGGATGTACTGCAATTACTACATTTTGAAACTAATGGTCTCTTCATTTGAAACTATAATGTCTCCACAGCTTGATGCCTTTAGGCATCCATAGTTTGATACTTTTGGGTATCCACAGTTTGATATCTTAAAATATCCACAGCATATAGAAAATATGCAGGTTTAACACAGAAAGGAAATTTAATAGTCATAAATAAGAAATACAACATGAAATCATGAATAATTTGTATTAATGAACGTTTGTATTGGTTGCAATAATGAGTTGTAATGATGTGTAATTATATTGATAATTTGTATCAATAAGCTTTGAGTGTCAATATTTGGTTTATAAATGTGAATTTTCGCCATATGGATGATATGATGAGGCATATTTGCATTATGTACTTTGCTTAAGTATTGGTATCATTGTTTATAGAAGCATTGAATATCAATGTTTGGTTTATGAATGCGAATTTATGGTGTATAAGTTGTCATGTTTCTGAATGTGTGCTTCACGGATGACAATTATGAGTGGTCATCTAAATTAACTATTTTCCCTACTAAGTTTTCAAGCTTAGCACGAGTTGTTAATATATGTAGGTCCAAGCCATGGGAGTAAGGTATAAGAAACATCTACATAGACCACGGCAAATAGATAAAAGAAAAAGTACTTTTGGAATGTGAATTTAGTTAAAAATGATTCCACATGTAATGGCTAGAGGAAATTGTATTTTTCTTTCAAATTATCATGAAAATGTAAAGATTTTTTATCACTATTAAATGATAATGTTAAGCACTAGGAATTTTGTAATGTGTATATCTATAACATTGAATAGAATTGTTTACCTTGCATGTATGGACAGGAATTTGCTTGCTATGTGTGTGGATGGTTGTAGGTTCTGTGTAAGGGGTGTTACAAAGACTACATCCATTCCTTTACATATCCAACTTAAAGTGTTTCACCATTAAACCTAAGTAGTAATTTAACAAGCTTCTTTAAGTTTATAAGTAAATATTTTTCAATGTTCTTTAACCTCCCACACTATTAGTATTTTTCTAGCTTTTACAAGCTCTCAACGAATGACTAAGTAGTTTGCTCAATATAAGCATCAATGATTGCTCTCTCAAAAGAATTTTCACTTTCTAAAACAAAAGAGATTTGATAATGATATGACTTTCAGTAGTATTGAAGTTGTGAATCTATATAAAAAATTTGGCTTCCTTAATTTTTCTATATATCTGTGTATCTCACAATTACAGTGGTTCTTCCTTAAGTAGGCATTTCCTTCAACTAGCCGTTCCATCATTTCCGTTCTAGGTTGAGTTTGTATCTTCAATATCATGTTTGGTACAATCTTCAATATTCAATCTTAAAAAGAAAAATTATGACAATGCCTCTGAATTGATAGTCAAAAAATATAAGATTAGCATAATCCTTTTTAATATGGTAAACTAAATAAGGTAAGTTTATAAAACAAGGTTCGTGCCAAAATAGCAAGCATTCATCCTATGATTTTATTTCCTTTTAAGAAATATATCAATACTTATACAAAGAAATAAATCCAATTTGAATTTTGAAATGTTACACAATTATCATAAAAATCGTTAATCAGAAATCTTGAGCTAATAATGTTCCCCTTTTTAATGATGGCAAACAATAATAGAAAACATTTTCAAAATTTATATATTAACAATACATTTCAAATTTTAAATATTAACAAAGAGACTCGAAAGATACTTGTAAACTTTACTCATAGCTAGAAGGAACCTGAATTCTAAAGGAAAGAGCCTACTGTTTGTTTATTACATATTTAAACATTTCAGCAAAATATGTCATCAATAACAAATATATCATTAAAGAAATATTGAAAATATATCACAGATAGATGCATGTAGAGTAAATATATCATCAAGTGCAAAGTATACAATTTCTCCCCCTTTGTCATTATTAGAAAATAATAGAGGGAAAGAGTCATTAATGCATCAAATAAATAGTAAGAAAAGAAATACCTATAGCAATAGAGTTATTGAAGAGATTCAAAGATTCATTTAAGCAAAATCTACAAGTCAAGAAGCTGATTTTGCATGCTATTTATTTATTCTCACATTTATTCTTGATTGGATTTAATGTCCTTTAACTATTGTTAGAGATTTGCACTATTTTCATCCTGAGGAGGGACAGGAGTTTGTTGAGCTAGAGTAGGATATCAGTTTTATGCTACTCTTTTAGATCTTTTTTCTAACTAACAATTGTTTTGCAATTTGTATCCAATTCAGTAAGGAAAGGAAGGGTGAAACTTAGATGGCTCATATCAATTTAAATTTGAAAAAGGAACTCCATTAAGGGTCAAAATTTCGGTAAGCAATATCCTATAAGGTAGACAACCGATAATATTCTTATGATTCCCCTTATCCTCCATTAACCTTAAGATCATTTCTGGAAGATTAATTATGTTTCCTTTTAGCAAATTCTACATTATATAAGTGTCCAGCAGATTAGACCTTTCAACTGAGCTACTCCTAAAAAAATCAAAGTAACTGATAAAGATGCAAGACATCATGGTAGTAAGTCTAATTACTTACTCTAGGGTCTCCCATCTTAGGTGTTCTTAGTATGACAGCAAATGGATTTCACAATTTCGACTAGCTCATCCAATTTATGATAGGGAAAATTAGTTTTCTTTATAAGAGCTACATCGAATGCATCTCCTAATTTTTTAAAAAATTGTAATTTCATATTCATGTAGTGATGAGACATTGGCTAGCTTTCCATCAATTTCTTCTTTTCTCAAATGTATGTAGAATGTCGTTAATAGCTCATCACATATGATCCCATACAATTTTAGAAAAATTTCCCAACCAATGGAAACAAAGGAAAGATAAGTACACTTATATTATCAAACATCATGGGAGGCAAGATCTACCCATCAACCACCTTTCTTTTCTTGTACCGCATTTAATGGAGGACTTCAGCTTCCGTTTCTTGAAACATTTTTTATGGTATTGATGTCTTTCCTTTTTTTTTTTTGCAGCTATCTTTCTTTCCCTATTTTCTTTGGGAATTGACATCTTCAGTCACAGACACTTTGTCTGTCTTTATTTCTTCCCTTTTTCTTTTTCTAGATTCTTCTTCCTCTTTTTTTTCAGCATCAGTGGCTTCTTTTTATTCAGAAATTTTCTCAGCTTGTTTTGTAAGATTTCATTTGATCTTTGGTTATCTAACCAACCTAGCTGTTTCTTCATCTGAATCATTATCATTTGTAATATAGTGCACTTCATCCACTTTCTTATCTTTAGGACCAAGTTTAGGAAGTGTGGAAGTTTTTAGAGTAGGAATAGGCATGATAGAATAAGTGTTTCTGATACTAGGGGTTTAGAGGAGATAGGTTTAGTAATATGAGCTTCACCATGGCTATCAGTAGGAGTTGGGGTTCTTTTTATCTTTTGGATTTTATTTGCATCACTGTAAAAGCAATGGGTAAGGTTTAGAAGATTTGAAATGAAACCAGAAAGTTAGAATGCAAAGAGTAAAGAGTAGCACTTCAAGGAACAATAAGGATGAGTAGAAGAGAGAAATCTGTTTATGGTCTATTAAGTGATTCTTGAGTATTGATCTCATGTGAAGATGAGCAATTGCACTCTAACATAGGAAGTGTGATCACTTTTGTATCTTCTATTAGTCCTATACAGTAGCTTGTTAGAAAAGCACATTCATTTTTAAAATTTGAAATGAAAAAACAAAAGAAACTACCTTTTTAGGACACTTGTAATCCACTCTAATAAACTGAGAGTAGCCTTCTAAAATAAAAGGGGCCTAAACTAGAAGGAGCCTACTAAACTAAAAAGAGCTCTCAAGCCTAAGAGGAGCCTTCTAAAGAATAAGGATCCCGCTAATGTTAGCAGAGAGAAGTAGTATAGAAATAACATTAGGTAGTTTGCACATACCACGCTCATTTCTCAACAGAAAAAATCTATTTCCAAAAATTAGTTTAGTGAAGATATCAGCTACTTGATTTTTAGCATTAACATGCAAAAGATCAATGATACCTTCTAAAACATGATCTTTAAGAAAACGATGCATAATTTTTATATGCTTAGTCCTATAATGATGCACAAGATTTTTTAAAAGATTTATTGACTAATATTATCATATAATATAGGAATATGATTAAAGTATAAAGAGAAATTCTAGAGTTAATGCTTTATCTATAAAATTTGAGCACAATAACTGGTAGCTGCTATATATTTTGCTTTGGCTGTTGAAAGTGTAATTTGGTTTCTTACAAGACCAAGAAACTAAACATCCTTTAAGAAATTAACAATGCTCATTTGTTCTTTTTCAATTTACTTTATCACTTGCATAATTTACATCACAATACCTAACTATATTAAAAAAAAATTTAGTTTTCAGTTATCATAATCTAAAATCTATAACTCCATGAAGATATTAAAGGATCCTCTTGACTACTTGAAGTTGGCTTGCTTTTAAATTTGATTGAAGCCGTATGTAAAGACACATACTAAGCATAATGTTTGTAATAGTTGTGCTTTAATGTGTTCTTTTCTAAGTATTGGCATGTGTTTCTTGCATAATAGATCATTAATGTTGTGTTTTAGGATTTATTTTGCATGTTTTGTTTAGTTTGATCTTTGTTGTGTTCTTTTATGTTTGATGTTGTTTTAGGGTAAGAATTGATCATTTTGATGTAAGAATGGAGGTTGGCAATATTTGTGATTGAGTTAGAGACTAAGAGAGGAGAAGAGAAGAGGAAGAATCGTAACACAAGAACTTAGGATTGTGGGTTTCATGCCAATTCCCACAATCGTGGGATGTCTTAATCGAAGATGTATGCGAGGTTCACTTATTTTTAGGTTTTTTAGACTATATAAGAATATAAAACCTTATGGATAGGAGAGCTTCATGGAAGACTTGGCTGCTTGAGTTAAAAAAAAGGTTTAGAGCTTCAAGAGTGGGAGAGATTCAAAGTTTGTCATTCATAATTAGGAAAAGAGCAAACTAACGTCAGATTTTCTAGATTCGAGCAAATAAGAGAAAGATTTTAATTCAATTTGTTTTCTTTCATTTTTTCTCGTCTAGCATTTGTATAATGGGTTATATGATTGTTGGGGATGTTATAGACATCATGAGTGGCTAATTTATTTGTAGAGATTACTTTTGAAATTCTTATTAAATTCTTATTTTGTTTATTTGAATAAGTAAAGCTTTTGATGAATGGTGAAAGTATAACTTGCAATTGATTAGTTAGAAGAGAGATCTCGCCTAATTTCATTTATCACCTAAAGGATAACTTAATAACTGGTTGAATTGGTAGATTGGTTTTGTAGATTGAGAGATTGCTTAATCATCTCCATTTAAATTGGCTAAGGATAATTGATTACACCTTGAGAGAGGGTAGTTAACACGCTAGAACATCTTAGGTGAGGCACAATTCAATGAAAAAAATAGTAGGGAGATAAGATAGGAGAAAAGTGGTCTCTCGTTATTAAAATTCAGAATTCCAAGTTTCTGTATTTGTGAGTTATCGTTTGTGTTTTGTTACTTGCTTAATTTATTTTAATTTTCAGTTCATTTCCATTAAAAAAAATCTAATTCTTAAACAAAGATTAATTTGAATTAAGTGGTTCCCAACCGTAATCCTCGTGGGATTAATATCTGCTTATTACTATAAGTCACGACCTCGTATACTTATGGTTTTTAGAGTAAAACTAAGAGTTGTTTTCCAATCAACAAGTTTTTGGCACCATCATCAGAGATTATTTCTTTAGCATCTTGTTTAGTTTAGATTATTTTGATTTAAGAGTTTTTAATACTTTTCTTTGTGTATTTCTAGGTTCCTGAACACAAGGAGCATGTAAAGATCGATAGATTTTAGAGACAAAGAGTTATCCGATATCACAAGACACGAACAAGAGTTACGAAGAGCAAAGCATCAAGATATTATGTAAAGAAATATGGCTATAGAAGGGGAGCAAGGAGGAGTTAAGAGGACATTGATGGTCTCTATGAGCCAGGATTCAGTCATCAAGGAGTTGTGAGGCCAAGGATTCAAGTTAACAATTTCAAAATCAAGCCGACACCCCTCCACGCACTTCAAAATAGTGTGCAATTTTATAGGTTGTCCAACAAAGATCAAAATGCCCATATTGCAAATTTTTTGGAGATTTACAACACCTTCCAATTTAATGGGATGTTTGACGATGTTGTGAAGTTGTGATTGTTTTCTTTGACTTTGAAAGATCATATGAAGGCATGGTATAACTCATTAAATTTAAGGCGGATCACTACTTGAGAGTAGCTAGCCCAAACATTCCTTGCAAAATACTTTTTATTGAACAAGACGACAAGAATCATAAAGTAGATAAAAAAATTTAGCAAACTAATGGGGAGTCTCCATATGACGACTGGTAGAGGTTTAGGGAATTACAGAGAAGCTATCCCCATTACAAACTTTCAAAGGAGTTCTTGTTGTAGACATTTTACAATGGTGATATAAATTAGAGCACAAGAGGAACCATATATGCAGGGCTAGAGGTTCTTTGATGAGGAAAACTATTGATGTGGCTCATAACCTTCTAGAAGAATTAACGAGAAGTGGTTGCATGTTCTCAAGTGGGATGAGTAGATAAGGGCAAAAAGAGTACAAAGGTATGATTCTGACTGACTCTATCACAAATTTGTAGGCATAGATCACAACCCTTATGAAGTAGTTGAGCAACATGCAAGGATCATCTTCATCTACAGCAAAAGCGATGCAAGTACAGTATAAGCTAAGTGGGAAAAACAACCGTGGCTAATAGGTATTTGATTAGATTGTGAAGAACCATGCCTCATCCATCCATAACTTGGAGGTCTAAGTAGGCCAACTTGCTAATGCATTGTCTTCTAGAAGTGTAGGTAGTCTATCGAGCAATACTGAGTCTAACCTAAAGGAACAGATCATGTTTATCACTCAAACTTGGGAAAAGAAAATTGGGCATACGAAGGAGTATAGAAATAGGAGAGAAGGACAAGTCATTATGGAATTCCTTCCAAGTGAGCTCATAATTGAGCCAATCAAATAGCCTCAACTTGAAATTCCATACCTTATTCTAGCTCAGCAGAAGTCAAATTCAAGTAGGGAAACGAGGAATATTAAGAATGTTTAATCAAAGGTTAAGGACATAGCAGAACAACCACAAACAAGTCTTTTGTTAAAGGAACTAGTCAAGAAGAAGGTGAAAGAGCTCAAAGCAGAAGGAAACCCCAACATAGCTCAGAAGAAAGAGAACTTAAGGGATTTTTATATTCCTTGTAGTATCAATGGGGTCAACATACATGGGGCATTCGTAAATTTGGGAGTAATTATCAATATGTTGCCCTACGCCTTTAGTTAGGAGTTTAGGTTAAGAGAGTTAGAACACACAAAGATATTAGTAAAAATGACTGACAAAACAATTCATCAACCAAGGAGATTATTAATAATGTACAATTACAAATCAACAAATTTAACTCTGTTGTAAATTTTTATATATTATATATTGGAGAATATATGGAAGTCCGTATAGTTCTTGGATGATCATTCTTGGCTATTGTTCAGTTAATAATTAACGTTAATTGGGGTTAACTAACTTTGAGAGTAGGAAAGCAGCAAATAACCTTCAAGGTGTCACAGGAAGACTTCTGCTCTCTTCTACCTACAACTAACATCGAAGATATTAAGGATTCTGGGAATGCATTCTGAAAGAAATGATTACGTAAAAGGAGGTGAAGGAAGGGGAACATAAGGAAGGTGGAATCTATAATAGGGTAGTTAGTTTGCAGATTTTGAGATCGGTGACTACATTACCACTGCACCGTTCATTTGAACGACCTTAAGCACAAGGAGAGCATCACGCTACTGGCATTAAAAGAAGTGCAGCATAGGAGGCAACCCATGGAATTTTATTTTCTTCTGATTATTTCTTGTTTATTTGTTTGTTTAATTTATTTAGTTATGACTATGTTTGATTTCAGTTTGCTTAGTAGTTATTTTGATTTTGTTTGACTTTTAACTTGTTTTTTCTTCAAATTGTTTCTTGATTAGATGATTTGTATGTGTTTGTAAGTTACATGAATATTGAGAATACATGCTAAACTAGGAAGAGGGTTTAGAAGTGGAAAAATTGGACTAACCGTGGGAAGGTTCTCCAGAAAGTTTCTGGAGCCTTAACCGATGATTATGGGAGCCAAAAATCTTGACTTTCCAAAAAAAAACCAAGATTTGAATCAGTAAGATTTTTTCTAATAAATTTCTCCTTCTTCTTCTTCCTTCATTGTTTAAAAATTTTCATAAACTCTTTCCTAAACTGGTAAACCTATTCTCTCAACCTTTCCAAACCTTCATCTTACACTCAAATCTTGGTATTCTCTTTGCTCCTTCTATCAATCTTTTAATCCTTTACACTTATTTTACATTAATCGAAAAGTCTAAAGATTTGGTAATATTTTCTCTCTTTCTTTCTAAAAAAGTGCTCACCTCTCTCTTCCTTATGTTTGCAAATTTTAATCATCCAATGGCTCTAAAGAAGCAAATCACCAAAAAACCAACCGATAAACTATACCTTCAAGTCTCCAGAGAAGGTAAACTGAATATGGCTTCCAATTTTTGTGCCTGATTCCCTATTTATTCGAAAGACAACAGTATAATATTTTGGGACTTTAAAGATAGAGATTTAGTGCCTCCTAGATGCTTTGATTTTGAACTGTTAGAAAATCTTAGATTAAGGCAAAAATTTGAGCAATTAGCTGTTAATATTGATTAGGGTCGATTAATTTGTTATGATGTGCCGATTTATCCTATGATGACTGTCAAATTTTTCACCAATATGTGCTACAATCCTAAAATGGATATATTTTGGTTTAAGATAGGTGACCATGTTTATAAACTTGACTATACTATCATTCATGCAATTTTTGATTTATCAAACACTAAAGTTTTGGATGATCATGATGGATTTAAGTGGATGACTACTAGAAAATTCTAATGGGTGAGATTAATTTTGACTCTAGGAATGCTCTAAATAGTTTAATTCATAACATTGAGCATTTACTTCTTCATAAATTTACATACGTAATGGTTTTTAACAAAACTGAAAGTAGTAAATGCTTAGCTAAGGAATTTTTCTTCCTTTGGTACATAGATTGAAAAACAAAAATAAATAATCTTTATAGCATTTTTTGACCCATTACGACTTCTGTTAATAAGAAAATCTCTTATTTTAGCATGTCATACAATGTTACTACTTTGGCTTTGTTTTACAACCTTGATGTGGACAACGTGCGTATAGCTAGGCATGATGTTTACTATGTTCCTTATTTGAGATGCTCTAAAATTTTGGAGCCTTATTTTATGGAGCTCTGAAATCCTCTAACATGCATAGTTGTTAAGAACTAGAAGGGAAAAGATGCAGCCACTTCCCGACCATCCATATCTCAGGCGCCCTCGAAGCCATAAGAAGAAGCAATCAAAGAGGAATCCACTGTAGCAGTAGAGGTCAATAGATTCTAGTAAATCCTTGACCAGATGGCCTCTAACAATCAACAAATGATGCTACAAATTAATAAGCTCGGCACCCACATGAAATAAGTGCACAAGGAGCAGCAGTATATGAAAAAGAAATTCCTCAAGTTCATTCAAACGAATAATATTAAAGTCTCTTTGCGAAAGTCATTTGCCACCACAATCTCCATGAGCTTTCTTACCCTAAAATTTTTACATTGTTTTATTTCTTTTGTTTGGCTTAATGTCTTTTGTTTGGTTTGATGTCCTTTTACATTATTTTGTGGTTGCCTTGACACATTGAGGACAATGTGTTCTTTAGGTGTGGGGAGGTGGCACACACTTTGTCAATTGTGTTGTTTTAGTCACTATTTGCATTTTATTTGCATTTTTTATGTTAAGCAATGGAACTGCAATTGAATCATTTTGATTTGTTTTGACATGAGATGTTGGAATGAGATTGAATGCATGCTTGAACCCTAATTAGGTTATATGAGTTGAGAGTGAACCATCTTGAGTGATGAAAAGTAGTTGGTTGCGTAAGCTTACTCACAGTTTGACACTTAAGTAATGAGTTAGTGTAGAGATGCATAATGAATTTTCATTTGAGCCAATGTGAGGATTGAGCCTATATGACTCCCTCTATAGTCATTTTATTTCTTTGTTTGTGTGATGCTTCTGTAGGTTATTTCCTTGAGAACTTGCTTTGAATTGGTTTAAGTCTATTGGATGCATGCTTAACAAAGATTATTAAGGCCCTTTTTCTGCTAACCCTTGGCTTAAATGACCTACCTTTTATTATCCTTTATTACCGCCACTGAGCCTTAACCATTTTTTTCTTGAAAGCACTTCAAATTTTAAAACCCAAAACCCTACTAACCTACCTATTTACAAGCTTAGTAAAGTATTAAGTAATGCATTAGTTGGGATTTTGGCTACAATCTTTTCTGAGATGAGTTGAGCGATACTCTTGCTTTTGAATCACATTCTATTTAGTTGTTATTTTATTCATTGTTTCTTCCATGTATTAAAAAATGAAAAAGAAAAGAAAAAGAAAAAGGAGGAGTACTTTAGTAGCATCAATAAGTGCGTAGTGGTAGTATATTTACACGTGTATCTCAGAATTATGTGTTGTCATCCCTTTTATCCACGTTTTACTGTATGAATGCTTGTGTTAAACCCTTTACCCATTTAACCCACCTTAACCCTTACTATATTACAACCCTAGGTAAGTACTTTTGATCTATTTATGCATGCAGTCATTGTAAAGGAGAATTGATGAATTAGCAATCCTATGGTAGTGTAGTCTTCTATAGGGAACTTAAGTGAAACACTATGTAACACCCCACTCCTGCAAGACCCAAACCCGACATCGATGGTGATATATGAGTCTGTACCTCACAAGGGTGGTGTGCTAGAACACTAAAACAATCAAAAATCAGTATGAGTAAATTTTTTCTAAATCGCAAATCTAGGCCCATTTTTATTTAGAAACATTTTCACTTACAAGACACAATGTCAATTAGCCCAATCCAAAAATAAAACATATTACACTTTGATCAAGCTCTTTTACAAAACTCAAATACACAAAATACAATAATTTGCAGAAAATACAATTCAGTGCGAAAACAAAGAGACACAATGCAGACGCGAACT
>JAOSBO010004343.1:0-13559 GCA_027563915.1 Erythroxylum rotundifolium | reverse complement strand
ATTACTTACTTGTGTTCTGAATTAAGCATTTGTTAAGGAAGAGGGTAAAACGAAAAAGTATACACAATTCAACCCCCTTCTTGTGTGTTGATTATCATTGTACTAATTTGCGATTTACTTCATTTTATAGTGGAGAGCTTCCATCACCCTCTTTATACTCTCTCAAACCTCTCATTCCTTTCAGCCAAAGACACCCAAAACATTCATAAACCTCTCTATCGTCACGTGCTTATTCATATTAAAAACTAGGGTTTCAAGGAGAAAATGTGTGAAAGTCATGACTATGACATGTTGTGTCATTGGCATGACTTTAACTAATAGATGTGACTACTTGAGTCACGCCTATACAGATAAGTCACGGCCATGACATGTTATGTCATGGTCATGCATCATTAGTCACACCCAAGACACTTTGTGTCATGGCCATGACTTACATTCTGATGACTTCACTTGATTTTCTACAATGTATAGTCTTCATCTTCATGCATTTTCTTATCTCCTCTTGCTCTAATCCTTCTTCTTCTTGTTCTATAAATACAAAGGATTGTGAATCTTCAGGAAACGACTCAAATCTAGTGCTTTCAACTCACTTTAGCTCTTTCGCTTCTGAATTCTTCCTAAAGCCATATATGGTCAAAGTAAGTATCTTAAGCACTTTCCTTGCAATATTCACTAAATGCGATTGAATAAATTTGTCGTCAATTAAGCATATATCAATTTCCCTCATACTTAGCTTTTGGTCGTCCTCGACTAAAACATCAAAATTAAGATTATAGACTCAAACATTGACTTAATATCCATATGTTCCAAGAATACATAATCACAAATAAAGATGAATGATTTTCAAAAATCATAGCAAGAACTTAACATTCTAAGCTTTTTCTTATGATTTATCAGCATTCAATACCTTTAAAAACAGAGCAATTTAATAGTAAACTTGGAAAATGTGTTTAAACAAGATATGTTTACGGGTACACTCAACACCATTCATGATCATTGTCATTCCACAACTTTGCATATCATTTCATTTTGTTACCACTAAGGCTCACATACAAAATCATGGATCAAAGGACTGTTCAAGGCTATAATTTTGGTAACGGTAAGTTGAGGTGTATTTGGGTCAAGTAACATGAAAGCCATTAAAGCTAGTGAAACAAAGCAACACTCAATGTCACATCAAGAGCAAAAGCCAACATTCCCTCACAATTATATACATCAACTATGATGACTGAAAAATGATGTTTTGCAACTACAACTCAAGCTCTCACACACAAACCATATAAAGCTTAACTAATCAAAAAGGATCACTCATAAAGATTGATGATAAAAATATATTGAACTAGAATGAGTGAACCTTCTAAGACAACATCTACCTCATATCCAACATAATCAAATAACCCATTCAATACAACTTTAGGAGGATGCATTAATCATAAACAACTTTTCAACACATATGCACTTCCTCCTTGATATATTTATTTAAACATTTTTCTCTTTTTCTTTTTCTTTCTTTTCATATTTTTCTTTTCTTTTCTTTTCTTCTCTTTTTTTTCTCTTTTTTTCTTTTATGAAAATTAAAAAAACTACATCAACATAGGAATTTCAATGATAAGAAATGAAATAACATCCCAACATTATAACCAACTCACACATATATATACCTCCCACACTTATACTTTTGTAAATCTGCAAACTCAACAATCAACGAATGTTCACTAACTTTAAGGCTTAGGTGAGACATTTGGTTAGGTTTAAAGCATGTAGTGTAGTTAATATAAAAGAAAGGCTTATAAAACTCAAGGTGGCTTATCAAAAAGGAAAATCATATAATAGTTAGGCTATTTGGATAATGTAGTTCGGAAAAGCAAAGAATGCCCAATCATTTCCATGTTAATGCATGTGATGAAAAGGTAGTCTTGAATGGAAAATCAAAGCAAAGTCAGGATGTACATATTATGAAGGTCACACATAGACAAAGACAATGAGACTGATATGGATGTGTCAGTCTAATAAGGCTCAAAATCTTACCACCTTTTTCTACCACTAATCACTACTTTTCTCAAGATAACACATATCGACCAATCACAAAAGTAAAAGTACATGCTAAGTTTATATGAAATTCTATGGTCAATTCACACTCTAATCACGACTATATAATCCTAAAAGCAACAAAAAACGAGCAAATATTTTTTGTTTGTTTTATTCTTTCTCTCATTTCTTAAAACAAGTAAAAATAAACAACTAAAAGCACACATGCGTATAAAAACTAATACGTAAATGTAAAGTAAAAAAAATTTACTTCCCTTGGGTTGCCTCCTAAGAAGCGCCTTTATTTAGTGTCACTAGATTGACTCCATACTTTCCTTACGTGACAAAATTATGATCTTCAGATGTCACATGCAAGTGGTTCCTTCATGTGAGGTTCTTCAGGATAAGGTCTTGGTTGATAATCTGACTTTTTCAGCAGGATCCCTTTCTTCTGATGCTTAATCGCTACTGAGTCCACACTATCAAGAAAGACCTTGAATGTCTCTTCACCTTTTTCTTCTTCGTTCAATTTCTCTAACCTGCTAGGTAAAAGTAAAGAGTCAGTCTTAACAACAATTTGAAACTTAGCTTTACCTCCAAGCTAAAAGATACATTTGTTTACACTTCGAGCTCCTTCTCCACCTCTTCGACATAAGCAATTCCTTAAGTAGTGCCCTTAAGATTCTCAAGCTCCTCATCACTTTGTAAGGTTTCTGCACTAAAGTCCATTAGGTATACCTCGGGTTGATATGGCTACTCCTCTTCCATCTGTGATTCTAGGTAGTCAATCCTCACTACCATCCCACCTATTTAGCTTGCCATGTTGTGGAGTCTAAATGTTGTATCTTATTGGAATTTTTGTATACCATATTGTAGCTACTATTGTATATCCTGTTGGAACTGTTGGAACTATTGTTGTACATCCTTCTTGAATCGTAAAGTATTAGCAATCATAACATTAATCATTTCTTCCAAAGGTGTACTTGAATTATGATAAGAAAATTCTGGTATGTACGGAAATTGTTGTGCAACTTACAAACTGTCATAGAAGTAATTATGCGGATCATCCTACCTATAATTAAAGTTAGGTTAATAAGTCCAACTATTGTTATAAGATTAAGAGTAGGTGTTATAAAATAAATTACTTCCGTCCATGACAACTTTTTTTTTCTTTTTTATATAATCACAAACACTAAACAAAAAAATGAAAAGATCATGAAAAAATTGAAAAGACACCAATTATGAACAAATATATACAAAAAAACCAATTAAATAACAAATAAAACTAAAACACCACACTCCCTAACAACGATGCCAGAATTTATAACAGGTCAAATGCTAGTCAAAATAAACTAAACTACTACTATAGCAGTGGTAAGTTTAGGTTGATCCTATAAAGAGTGTATGTAAAGTTTATGAAATGAAATTAAATGGTGTTTAGGTTAGGGGGTTGGTTGGTTTATCAAACAAGAAAATAAAATTAAGCTAAACTAAAAAAAGCAAAATAGAAAAAGCATGCAAAAATGATGGAAGTTGTGAATTCATTAGGAGTCTGGTTCTTTAGTTCAATCCCGACTTACTCCTAATTAAGCATATTTCGATGATTTGATGTTCTCAAACCTCTCTTAGAAACTATTAATTGTAGGTTAATCTATTAACCTGAGCCTTCCCTTAGGTTATGTTTAATCAAGATACGTTTATTAATTAAACTTAGCCACCGAATAAGTTAGGATATGATGTCTTGATTCAATTGGGAAACCGCATTATGAATTAGGAAAACTAATTAATCAAGACAACCATATACAATGCGTCATTTAACCTAGGCTATGATATCCCTAATGATTACAAGCCATTAATCTCTAAAAATGAATTTCAACATAACAATTATGGATTACATTGAATATTCTAGCAATAGGTTTATAATAAAATGATACAATGAACGCATTAGAATCATCTTTTCACAATACCCAAGTCCATACACTTCGAATAACATAATCAATTTCTAAAGAGAGAAAGAAACAACAAATACAAGGAAGGAATGCTTAACTGGGTTGTCGACATCGATATTGCCTCCAAATCGGCTTGGAAAAGCTACCCCTCTATGAGTCTTTCATGGTGGAGAGCTTCCATCACCCTCTTCGTGCTCTCGTGAAGCTCTCTCTCCTTTCATATGAAAACACGTAAAACTTTCATAAATGTCTCTGTCATCATATGTCTATTTATATTAAAAACTGGGATTTTGGGGAGCATATGTATAAAAGTCATGGCTTTGACATGTTGTGTCTTAGGCGTGACTTTAATTCATGGGTATGACTACTTAAGTCACACCTATGCAAGATGAGTTAAAACTATGATATGTTGTGTCATGGTCATGCATTATTAGTCACGCCCATGGCCTTAACTTGCATTCTCATGACTTCACTTGATTTTCTACAACATATACTCTTCATCTTTATTTAGTTTCTTGTCTCCTTTTGCTTTAATCCTTTTTCTTCTTAGTCCACAGAGACAAATGGTTGTGAATCTTTGGAAAAATAGCTCAAATGTAGTACTTTTGACTCACCTTACCTCTTTTTCTTCTGAATTGTGCCTAAGACCATATCTGAGCCAAAGTGAGTATCTTAAAAACTTTCCTTGCAATATTCACTAAGTGTTATTGAATAAATTCATCATTAATTAAGCATATATAAATTTCCACCAAATTTGGCTTTTGACCTTCCTCGGGAGAAACATCAAAATTAATCTCATAAACCCAAAACATTGACTCATTTTCCATATGTTCCAAGAATACATAATCATAAATAAAGATGAATGAATTTCAAAAGTCATAGCAAGAACTTAACTTTCCATGCTTTTGCTCATGATTTATCAACATTCAATACCTTTAAAATCAAGTAATTTAATGGTAGACTTGGAAAATGTGTTTAAATAAGCTATGTTTATAGGTACACTATACAACATTCATGATCATGTCATTCCACAACTTTGCATATCATCTAATTTCTTCACCATTAAGGTTCATATGCAAAATCATGGATCTAAGGACTTTTTGAAGTTATAATGTGGGCAATGGTAAGGTAAGATGTATTTGGGTCAAGCAGCACGAAAGCCATTAGAGCTAGTGACATAAAGCAACACTTAATGTGACATCAAGTGCAAAAATCAACATTCCCTCACAATTGTGTTCATCAACTATGATGACTGTAAAAATGACGTTGCACAACTCAAATTCAATCTCTCACACACAAACCACATGAAGCATAACCAATTAAAAGGGTTCACTTGTATAAGGATTGATGATAAGAATACATTGAAATACAATGAGTGAACCTTCCAAGACAACATCTACCTCATATCCAACATACTTAAATAACCCATTCGATACAACTTTAGGAGGATACATTAATCATAAATAACTTTTTAACATATATAAAATAGCTTCCCAACAATACAACAATTCCATACATATGTACACGCCCATGCTTATACTTTTGTAAATCCATAAACTCAACAATCAACGAATGCTTCACTAGGTTTAAGGCTTAGTTAAGACATTTGGTTAGGTTTAAAGAATGTAATATGGTTAATATAAAAGAAAGGCTAATAAAACTCAAGGGGGCTTATCAAAAAGGAAAATTATATAATGGGTAGCCTATTTGGCTAATGTATTTCGGAAAAACAAAGAATGCCTAATTATTTCCATGTTAATGTATGTGATAAATTTATGATCTTGAATAGAAAATCAAAGCAAAGTTAGGATGTACATGTTATGAAGGTCATACATAGATAAAAACAATGAGACTGATATAGATGTGTCAGTTTAATAAGGCTTAAAATCTCACCAGCTTTGTCTACCACTAGTCACTACTTTTCTAAAGATAATACACATTAACCAATCATAAAATTCAAAGAACATACTAATTTGCTATGAAATTCTCTAGTCAATTTAATCATGACTATATAATACTAGAAGCAATAGAAAATGAACAATTGTTTGTTTGTTTGTTTTATTTTTTCTCTCATTTTGATTGAAAACTTAAAACAAGTAAAAGCACACATGCATATAAAAACTAAGGCATAAATTTAAAGGAAAATAAATTTACTTCCACTGGTTTGCCTCCTAAAAAGTGCCTTTGTTTAATGTTGCTGGCTCAACAGCATACTTTCCTCATGTGATGAAATTATGATCTTTAGGTGTAACATATGGTTCCTCCATGTGAGGCTCCTTAGCATATGGTCTTGGTAGATAATTAAACCTTTTCAACACGTTTCTTATCTTTAGATTCTCAATCATTACTAAGTACATGCTATCAGGAAAGATCTCAAGTGTCTCTTCGCCTTTTTCTTTTTCCTTCAATTTCTCTAACCTACTCGGTAGAAGTAAAGTGTCAGTCTTAACAACAATTTGAAACTCAGTATTTACCTCTGAGTTAAAAGATACATCTGTTTTTGCTTCGAACTCCTTCTTCACTTCCTAGGAAAAAGCAATTCCTTGAGTAGTGGATTCAAGATTCTCAAGCTCCATATCACTTTGTAAAGTTTCCATACTAATGTCTATTGGGTATACCTCGAGTTGATATAGCTGCTCCTCTTACATTTATGATTCTAGGTAATTGAACCTTGCTACCATCTCAACAATTTGGCTTGCAATTGTATCCTGTTGAAGTTGTTGTATACCATGTTGAAGTTGCTACTATATATCCTATTGATACTGCTGGAAGTGTTGTTATACATCGTATTGGAATTGTAAAGTATTAGCAATCATAAAATTAATTGATTCTTCCAAAGGTGTACCTAAACAGTTATAAGAAACTTTTGATCTGTACGGGAATTGTTATGCTTCTTTCAAACTGTCATGGAAGTAATTACGTTGATCATCACACCCATAACTAAAGTTATATTGATCAATTCAACCTTGGTTATAGGATTGAGAATAAGAGTTATAAAAAATTACTTCTACTTATGACAACTTTTTTTAATGAAAAATACGAAATAAAAAATGAAAAGATAAGGAAATGACTGAAAAGAAACCAATTACAAAAAATACATACAAAACACTAATTAAAATAAAAAATTAAAACATTGCACTATCCGAAAATGGTGCCAAAATTGACAACTTATTGTAACGCTTGTCAAAATATTCTAGAATATTACTATAGTAGTGGTGAGTCTAGGTCAATTCCCCAGAGTGTGTGTGTAAAGTTTATGAAATGAAATTAAATGGTGTTTAGGTTATGAGGGCTTAGTTGGTTTGTCAAATAAGAAAATAAAATGAAGTTAAACTAACAAAAACAAATTAAAGAAAACATGCAAAAATGATGAAAGTGGTGAATTCATTAAGAGTTTGGTTCTTTAGTTTAATCTTGTCCTACACCTTAATTAAAAATATTTTGATGAGATTTTTGTTCTCAAACTTTTTCAATCTCGTCCTACACCCTAACTAGACAAACTAAACATATTTTGATGATTTTTTGTTCTTAAACTTCTCCTAGAAACTTTAATTGTAGGTTAATCTATTAACCTGAGTTTTCCCTTAGGTTATGTTTAATCAAGATACGATCGTTAATTAAACCTAGCTACCCAATAACCTAAGGATCTCTATATTCAATTAAGCAACTGTATTAAGAATTAGGAAAATCGATTAATCAAGGAAACAACCACATACGATGCCTAATTTAACCTATGTTATGCTATCCCTAATGATTATGAACTGTTAATCACTATAAATGAATTTCAACATAACAATTACAGATTACATGAATATTCTGGTAATGATTTTATAATAAAATGATCCAATGAATGCATTAAAATCGTCTTTTCACAATACCCAAATCCATATACTTCGAATAACAAATCAATTTCTAAAGAGAGAAATAAACAACAAATATACGTAAGGAATGCTTAACCAGGTTATCGGCATCAATATCCCCTCCAACCTGATGTCAGAAGCTACTATTCCATGAGTCTTTCACAGTGGAGAGCTTCTATCACCCTCTTTATGCCCTCTTAAAGCTCTTTGTCCTTTTGGTCGAAAGCACCTAAAACTTTCATAAACCTCTTTATCATCACATTTCTATTTATATTATAAGGTTTCGACCAACATATATGTGAAAGTCATGGCTATGATATGTTGTGCCATGGGTGTGACCTTAAATCATTGGCATGATTACTTGTGTCATGCCTATACAAGATGATTCACGCCCATGACATGTTGTGTCATGGTAATGCATCATTAGTCACGCCCATGACACAAAGTGTCATGGTTATGACTTGCATTCTCATGAGTTCACTTGATTTTCTACAATGTATACCCTTCATCTTCATACGTTTTCTTGTCTCCTCTTGCTCTAATCCTTCTTTTCTTGTTTCATAGAGATAAAGGATTGTCAATCTTCAAAAAACAACTTAAATATAGTGCTTTTGACTCACTTTAGCTCTTTCACTTCCAAATTGTGCTTAAAACCACATATGAGCCAAAGTAAGTATGTTAAGCACCTTCCTAGCAATATTCACTAATTGTTATTGAATAAATTCATAATCAATTAAGCACATATCAAAGTTAGTTAAGTGATCAACATATGATTTATCACCTTAAATTAATTACGGTTCTTTATTAGTATTGATTTGAGAAATGCTTAGCCAAAAAAAAAATGAAACTATCAAATTAAAATAGAAATTTAAAAATATTTTCAAATTTCACTAAATGAATCAATTATTAATACAAGAAAGTTAATATAATTGGACTCATATAAAGTAGACATTAATTATATACTCTATGCATAATAAAGATATTATATAATGAAAAGATTCAATTATATAAAAATTATGTGCAAAAAGGTTAGTCAAAAGTGTTTTGACATTCCTAGCATTTAATATATTGTTAGAAGTTAATCTTGATATATGAATATAAATTCTTTAATAAAAAATAAAATAAGTAAAATAAGTTTAATTTATATAATATCAAAACAAATTTATAATCAACGGCAACATAAAATGAGGACTTTGGAGATTTTTTTATTTGGAACCCAATGTTTTTGACACTAATTCGACGTTAGGAGCTTGTAATGATACCCTAGAAACAAGATGGGAGATGGTTTTGATTTGCATCTAGTTATTGTGGTTATGGTTATTGGCGTTCGTCGTATTGCTTCAGGTTCATTGTTGGCTCCCTAATTTTTTTCCTGACAAATAAGCATGATTTAAATAAATTATGAGGTCCTTAGGGGATTATTTTGTGGAGTTAATTATTATGTCAATGTTGGTAAGTTTTTATGACATAGATAAATTGAATTGAAGTATTAAAGATGTAAGATTGCATAAGGGCAATTGGGCATGACTCTTAAGGTTATAAGGTATAAGGCCTTCGGCAAGGAAAACACAGACGAAAGAAATCATCTATGATGACGTCAGAAATAGAAGCAAGGAAACACAGACTCAAGAAAAACACAGACGAAAGGAATCGTCTGTGATGATGTCAGAAATAGATGCAACGAAACACAGACTCAAGGAAATCACAGATGAAAGGAATTGTCTGTGATGACGTCAGAAATAGACACAAGGAAACACAGACTCAAGGAAAACACAGGCGAAAGGAATCGCCTATAATGACGTCAGAAATAGATGCAAGGAAACACAGACTCAAGGAAAACATGCACGAAAGGAATCATCTGTGATGACGTCAGAGACAGACATAAGGAACACAGACGTAAGAAACACAGGCATAAGGAACATAAACGCAAGGAATCGTCTGTGATGACACGTCATCACATAGATGCAAGGAATTGTCTGTGATGACACGTTATAACACATACGCAAGAAACACAAACATAAGAAACACAGATGCAAGAAACATAGATGCAAGGAACACAGACGCAAAAAGCATAGACGTAAGGAAAGACAGATGCAAGGAATTGTCTGTGATGAAACACTATAACAAAGACGCAAGAAAAGTTAGATGCAAGGAAAAACAGACGCAAGGAATCGTCTGTGATGACACGTCATAACACAGACGCAAGGAAAGATAGATGCAAGGAAAGACAGATGCAAGGAATCGTCTGTGAGGACACGTCATAACACAGACGTAAGGAAAGATAGATGCAAGGAAAGGCAGACGCAAGGAAAGGCAGACGATAAAAAACACAGATGATAGAAAACACAGACGATAGAAAACATAGACGATAGAGAACATAGACGAAGTTGAAAACACAAATGATACAAAGAAGGAGTTACGTCTGTACGTTAAATAGTTACTTAGTTGGAGTTAGTTATAGAACTCAACTAAATAATGGTTTTCAAGATTGAAGAAGTGGTTATCAAGAATCAAGAAGTAGTTAGAGAGCTAACCCTACTGTAGCAAAAGCTCACACTATCTTTCTAGTGAGAGAAAGACAAGGCTGAGAGCCTAGAGAGGCTATGTTAGTAGAAAGAATACGTTGTATAAGAGACCTGAAGAGGCTCTGGAAGGGAAGAAAGAATACTTGCAATTGTTGAAGTATAGTGAAATTTATACCATTTGTCCAGAGACAAGTTCAGTATGATTGAGGACAGAACAAAATTGAATGATTTTGGTGTCAATGGAGACATAAGACATAGGGGAGTATGTTTCTAGAGGAAAGTGTTGAAAAATGACTTCAGTGTCAGGGTCCAGAAGAGAATGTAAAGTTGACCCGAAATGTTATGCTATAGGAAAAATCTGAAAGTGAGTAAGTGTATAAGAATTGGACAAGTAAGACAATAGAGAAGATTTTCCAGAATAAAATATTATGTCCGAATGTTCAAGGGTACTGTTGGCAAGACACTTAAGTATAACAGACATAAGGCATAAATGGAAGGGCAAATGGGATAATTCTTAATCATTAAGGCCATAATTGGAAGAAGAAGTGTTGTCTTGCTTATAAATGAAGAAGAAGAAACGTGAATGAAAGGATAAGTAGTAAAGAATTTCAAAAATGAGAGAGAAAGAGAAAGAAGAGAAAACAAGCTAGAGTTTGATTTTTCTTAGTCTTCAAGAAAGGTTTTGAAGCTGTCCAAGAAGAAAAAATGGAAGAAGAAGAAAAGAGCTTCCATTTGAGCTAAGGATCCCTTCATTTGGTGAAGAATTAAGGTAAGACTATTTTGAGATTTCTGTATTTTTGAAAGGATTTTAGTCCATGGAGTTTGGAAAATGCTTGGATCTAATTATTCTAGAACCAATTGTAGTGATTGTGCTTAAGGGATTTTTCAATTGAAACCCTAATGAGTGGGATTCTTGTTATTGTATAAAAGGATCAAAGAGGCAAGAGGAACAAAAGAATAGGCATGTTTGAGCAAGGCTATAAGCAAGGAAATCAAGGTGGGTACATGTTTATAATAGAGTAAATAAGCTACTAAATGTGTTCTTTGATTTAAGAAAGTTTAATGATTTTTAAATTGCATCATAAGTGTTGAATTATTTGTTCTTGATTAAATTGTGAAATTGTTCTATGTTTGTTACATGAATTGTGTTGTTAATTTATGAAAAGATTTTGGAAAAAGATTCTTTGAAAAGATTCATGTTTATGAAATCATGTTTTCAAGAATGAATTTTCAAGATACATATGGCATGCATATGAAAATGCAAGTTTTCAAGAAAATGTGCCATTTTGGGCAACAAGTTACAAGACTTTGAAATATATGTGTTATATGGGATTGTGATGGTCCCCTAAGTTATGTCACATGCATGATGATCAACAAAAGGCTTCTCCTGCCTGCCCGTTAGTGGCATGGAGCTCCTTCATGGACTCCCATAAGTTCATGGCTACGCAAGACCATTAAGTGGAATTGCATTAGTACGTTCTCTCCACAGCTACAGAGGATCCTTAGGGGAAATGTGTAGTACGTTCTTTTTTGGATCCACCCAAGCCATTCTGATATGCTTATGTGATCATGATATGTTTGACATGATGAATGCATACATGATTTGCACTATTGTGCACTTTTGACAAGAATTTTGAGAAAACATGTGATTTTAGACTTAATAAAAGTTTCCTATGGCAAGTAAAATGGTTTCAAAAGTTTTTGCTTATCTTTTATTATAAACTGTTACCCACAAGCTTTCAAGCTCACCCCCTCTTTGTCCCCATCTCCAAGTGATAAGCAAGAGAAAGAGTAAAAGAGAGTCAAGGCACTACTCTAGATTTTCATGCTTTGTTTTATTTGAAATAATTTATGTAAAACAAGGCTGTAGTTATTTGTTGAGCAATCATAGTTCAAGCATTTTATGTATTTTGGGATTTGGTGAAATATGGTATTATGGCTCGGAATGCCTATTAAAGTTTGGAAAACTCTAAATTATGATGTTAATGAAATATGGATTTGTGTATGGTTTTGAAATGTGAATTTGTGAATATCAAATAATTAAGGATGAGGTTAAGTTGGAATTAGTACACTTGAAGAAGTCATCCATTTGAGTGGATAAACTTTGAACATGAATTATTGTTATGTGTATATAATTATTGTTATGTGTATATAATTATTGTTATGTGTATATATATACACATAAGTGAGATATTATGGAAAAAGGAAAGATAGGGTTTTTGTGAATGATGAAAATTAATTGTAAGTGATGTATTAAAGAGTAAGATAAAGTAAAGATTTGAGAGTCATTATGATAATCCGATCAATATTTGAATTAAGAAACAGGGCCCAACAATCGATGATGGATAAAGAGACATCATTGGTTTAAGCTCACGCTTTATGATTTCATAAGATTTGGGTTTCAGAAACGGGATCCAACAGTTGTGGTATCAGAGCGCCAGTGTTAGGATCTTGTATGGGAATATGTGTATGAGTTACATGCATGAGCAATTGTCAAGAGTTTGAGTTGATAGAATTAGTGAGAAAATGATGATAGTCTTTCATGATATGAGAAAATGAAAGTTGTGGATGAGTGGAAATGACAAATAATATATGGGTAAATATGACAGATAATGATTTAATGCGATTGTATTGGAGGATGTATTACCAAATATGACACCAATATTGTAATGAGGTGATATATATTTTAAAAAGTGATATCGATACGAATGTATTGTCATGGATTGGTTAAGGAATATAAGGATATAAGTATAAACGATAAGATTAGAGTGTACAAGCAGAATGTAAGGAAAAGCATAACCTTGTAGTGATCGTAATAAGAGGAGATTGGAACTGAAGTAGTTGTTTGATTAATGCAACAAGAGTTAAGATCCACAGTAAGAGGATATTAATGGACTTGAAATTAGAATTTTATAATGATTATGCATCACTAATTTTAAATTGATTGAGGATATACATGTGGAAGATGAAGTGAATGATAATAGGAAAATGAGACAGAAATGAGGAAATAGAGAGTGGGGAATGAAATAGACATAAATGACTTTACATGAGATGAATGAAAGGATATGTAGTATAGGGAAAGTTAAAAGTGTGTATAAGATGGGATCTATGCATGAGTGAATTAAGAAAAGGATGAAAAATCAAATGAGAAGAGTAGATGCACTCAATATGGTAGTTGACTCATTATGAAATGATAT
>JAOSBO010004333.1:0-13559 GCA_027563915.1 Erythroxylum rotundifolium | reverse complement strand
AGGATATAAGAGGATATATCTCCTAAGAGAGGATACATTGCCGAGGATAGGATAGCACAGCAAGGAGTTAAAGCTGTAGCGAAGGAGTCGGTAATATAATATCTACCACCTTGTTATTATGTTTAATATCCTTTTATCGTATCATGTATGGCTATGCATGTTTATTTAGTTATGTTGCTTATGCTGCAATTTTGATTTCTAAAGTTTTGAAATCTACTGTTTTCTCCAATTCGTGCATGTGTTATTTTTCGATCCAACATTTAAATGGGTAAAATGGTAAATTTTCTTTAAGAATCATGTGTACCCTTTCCTGCCCAATCATAGGCCACGATCATGGCCTAGCAGTTTTTTCATCGCTTCTCACTTTTTATTATTTTATTCTTTTCACATTCTTTTCAAATTCACTTTTTAATTCTTTTGTGGCACTTTGATCGTCGTTCTGCTTACTCTATCAAGTGTCCACTTTGTCTTGAAATCCTATTCCTTCTTGATTTTATTCAAAAATTAAATAATCCTAACTACAAAATTTAGTTGTTCTAATAAAATTAATCAAAGGAACTAATTTTCCATTGATTACCTCCCATGTAGCGCTTCTTCTAATGTCAGTAGCTTGACGCTCTTTTAAGCTCATGGTTGTTCGAATGAAGGTTTTAATGGTAATGTAGTCACCAATCTCATAATTTCTACCTAAGCTACCATGCTGTGATTACCACCTTCCTTACAATTTTCCTTTCCTCACCTTCTTGTATGCGAGAGCTTCTTCTTGAATGCATTCTCAGGATGCTCAATATCCTCTCCTCAAAGTTCAGGTTCTTTGATATCCGTTGAAGGCAAAGAAGGTTCGTAATCTTTCATAGCCACCTTGAAGGCTAATTGCTCCTTTCCTATTCTTAGAGTTAATTCGCCCACATCAACATCAATGATTGAACATGCAGTGGCCAAGAATGGTTGTCCAAGAACTATCGGAGTTTCCACATCTTCTCCAATGCCTAATATGTAGAAAACTGTGAGAAAGGTATATTTATCAACCTTTACTTACATATCCTTTATAATCCCCTTCGGTTGATGCATTGTTTTGCCTGTTACCGTTACCAGAAACTTGGTAAGTATTGACTCTCTTAATCCTAAATTTTGACTAAATGTGTAAGGCATCATGTTTATATTCACTTCCAAATGCGTGAATGCCCTGTCTATGATGATTCTATTGATACTGCAAGGGATGAAGAAATCCCCTGGATCCTTGATTTATGATTTACGTATACTAAGGTTTACTACTTTAAACCTCAATAATACTACAAGTTTATGGGTCATTTGCATTGTGCCTAAGGTATTGATCTCATGAGGAGTGTTAATCTAATCCTAAAATATAAGGCTGAACTAAAATTGCAATAATTCAAAGAAACAAAACTAAGCAGAAAATTAATCAGTCAAGTAATCAATTTCAAGAATTAAATTTCATAAATATAAACAGGATAGCAAATGACACAACCCAATCAAGAATCAACCTAGGAACTACCAATTAAGAGAAAGGGGGGTTTTAATTTGACCTTAATGAAAATCTAATTGATTATGAAATTATCAAATTATAGGGTTTAGAGTATCCTAGGGTGTATTACTCTCTCTGGTGTTATAATCATTAAGCCTAATTAATAATCCCTAATTTAAATTGTGGAATTATAATCTCTCAATTCATAATTTACCCAAAACCTAAATTAGTTCTAAAATTGTCCAAAAACCTATTGAAAACTAATGCATGATCTCTCGCTAAACAAATTTAACGGTTTCATTCAGTTCTTTATGTATAAAACTACCTAACTCTCATTAACACAATTTGAAGATTTTCACTCAGTTCACTTTCTCAATTTGTTACCAAATTATTAAGAACAAAAATTGAATCAAAAAATAACTCAATAAAAACACAATAAACCAAATTTTATTAATATCTAAGATAAAATCTTGAAGGTGAGTTTAGAAAGTATCCTCAATCTATCATCCATGGCTATCTCAAATTCTACACAATTGTAAAAACGAAATAATCCAAAAATAGCTTGAAATGGAAGATGATGGAGGTAGCGATGACTGGAAACCTCCTGTTCCAATAAGTACTTCATCTTAAGCTTCTTCTTTGTATCTCTCTTCTCTAGTCTCCTTCCTCAAATCTCTCAAGAAGCTCTCTAGGGATTTGAAATTGAATTGATGCAAAAGGCTTCCCCTTTGTATTCTTCATGTTCTTTTTACACCTTGGCCGCACTAGGGCTTATTTGGGGTCAAAACGGTCCAAAAAATCTCTGAAAATATGAATTTTACTCTTGTTTACATATCTGCCTGACACAAGCCATTATCATGGTGCTGCCTGCCACGATCATGGCCCTGCCTTCCATGATCATGATTTGTGGCTAGCATCTAACCTCTCTGTAACAATCGTGGCTTGTGACAGAGTCTTATCACAATCGTGTCCCTTAGGGCACGATCGTGGTCTGGTTACAAGTCTCTGCCATTATCTTGGTCTGAAAGTCTTAAACACTACTCTGATCTTCGATGTTGGCCCTGAAACACTAACAAGCACATAAAGATACCTAAAAAACGTAACATTTAAGCCAACCTATAAAAACACTTCATCACAAAAATTAAGACATTCCTAACCTAAACACATACAAAACACTCAATTTAACACTTAATTCATAACAAATTAAAACCTACAACATGATGCAAATCACAACTATGAATATCCCCACACTTAAATATTTTCTTTCCATGAAGTAAACAAAACAAAGAACACGTATCAAACATACAACACACAATGCAATAATGAGCCAATGACTTCAACTTTATGAAATAAATTTAATTTTAAACATAATCATTCAAGTTATTTCAAATTATTAACATGCAAAATCTGTGTCTAGGATTTTGAAATAAATATATAACTTAAGCGAAATCCAAGTTTTAAGTTATTTACCCTTTTCAACTGCACAAACACACATTAATAATTTTTTGGTCCCTCATACTTTGTAATTATTCCTAAGTACATTTCATGAAAATTTAAGTTTATTACAAGTTTCATAGGTTTATCAAGAAAACCATTTTTTTCATTGACCGTAGACTTAATCTTTTTAGCTAGAGATAAACATTGGTAATGAATGTTGATCCAGTTACTTGACTAACTCATGTTTATTAAACAGCTGGTTGAAACTTTATTATAACTTTTTGACGCAGAGGCACACATTTGTGATACATGTCGATCTGTTTACTTGGCTATTATCACTTTTTTAATTGGATACTAGCTCTAATCATAACCCAAAGGCTAATGGAGTAATTATTTATTTAACAAAACATATCTTTTTTCTACTTTTTACCTACCTTGTTGTTTTTAGCTACTCATTTCGATGAAAAAAATTGGCTAAGCTAATTAAGTTTGAAAGGCCTCAAATTATGAATGAATGTGGCAATCAAGACGCTGCTAAACTTACACTAAATCCTAATTAAGCTGTATATTTATCCAAAGAACCCTAATTCACTAATTTTTTAGCCTAATGATTTTTCATAACCTAGTAGACTATATTCAAAATTAAATGAATTCCAATCCATCTAAGCCATTGACACATTCAAACAATTCACAAAATGTAACCTAACACTATCATATCATATGCAAAATCACAAAAAAGCAAAACACATACTCCCTCCCCACACTTGAACAACACATTGTCCTCAATGTGAGAAGGGAACAAACAAGCACATAAAAGATAAGAAGAAATATAAAAATAAAAAATAGATTTGAAGGCTAATTTGAAAAAGTAAAATTAGGTTAGACAAAAATCTCATAGACCTTGAGGTGGTGATGGAACAACCTGAGAGTCAACCAATTACTAAATCTAACTATACCTAACAATTTCAACAACTTTTTAAATTGATAATTTAAGGTCCTTAGCTCAACCTTGCATCTATGGATGTATCTTAATTATTCAAAGATAAAGAAGTCACTTCCTTTTCTTTGGGAATCGCCCCTCCAAGATAAAACTTACAACGATGCTCATTGATTTTGCAAGTCTCCTTGTTTGCATTTTCCAAGTTGAGGGCTCCATGATCAAATATTTGAATGACTGTAAGTGGTCTACTGCATCTAGATTTTAGCTTTCCTGGGAATACTTTCAGCTGTAAATTATATAGGAGGACATGGTCTCTTACTTTGAATTCCTTTTGTTTGAGATGAGAATTGTGGCATTTCTTGACCTTTTCCTTATAGAGTTTGGCATTTTTGTATGCATTAAATCAAAACTCTACAAGTTCAACCCGTTGTAGCAATCTCTTTACGCAGACTTTTTTCCAATCAAAAGTTAGTTCTTTAATTTCCCAGTATGCTAGATGTTCTAATTTGACTAGCAAATGACAAGTTTTTCCATACACAAACCTATAAGGAGTTGTACCGATGGATGATTTAAAAGTTGTCCTATAGGCCTAGAAAGCATCAGCTAGCTTTATGACCCAATCCTTTCTGGAGTTGTTCACTATCTTTTCCAAAATTCCTTTCAGCTCTTAGTTAAGAACTTCCACTTGTCCATTAGTATGCAGATGGTAATGCATGGCAACTCGATGGTGCACTCCATATCTTTTTAAGAGGTCATCAAAAGATCTGTTGCAGAAATGTGTGCCTCCATCACTTGTTATCGTCCGTGGCACTCCAAACTAGTAAAATAGTTATTTAATGAACTCCTGTACTACCTTCCCATCATTAGTTGGAGATGCTACTACTTCAGCCCAACGTGAAGCATAATCAAACCCCACTAAAATGTACATGTTTCCCGTTGAGGATGGTATAGGACCCATGAAATTGATGCCTTATTGATTGAGCCCAAGTTTATTACATAAACTAGTGACATTTTTATGGCTTTTTTTGTACTTTTTGACTCCTATCTCTAACTGTTGTGCTTAAATTGATTATTGAGTGTGTGCCCTTATTCTATGTAGTTTAAAGGAAAAAACTGCTACAAATCATTGTTCATTGTGTTAATTTATTTTCTGAGAACAACTGATACTGTAAACTACCATCTTTTTATTGTAGGAGACTCAAAGAAAAGGAAGTCAAAAAGACCAAGGGAAATGAAAGAAGGCTGAAGTGAAGTCAACGCAATAGGAAGTTCGTCTCGGTAAAGTGGATCTGTTGCCACGACGAAACACGTGAAGATAAGGTTAAACATTTGGGAAAAGTTCACCACGACGAAGGATCCAACGACAGTGGAAAAGCTTTCGGAAAAAAGTTCGCTGAATCATTTGTCACCTTGCAAACCTTCGAAAACCAGAACTAATTTTGGGAAAAATCACTCACTGTCCGACCTGACCCAGCATCATTCATTTTAAAACCTACTAAATTAGGTTGTAGCTAGCATCATATAGAAAAAGAGACGATAGAAAAACAAAAAGAAGAGAAGTTGTCTCATTTCCGACTCATCCCTCCACTTCACCGTCATCCATCATTTTCCTTCCATTTTATCTATCGTCGTGTTCAATATCTACTGCTGCTGCTATGGATGCTCTTGGTAGGGTTCCGACTGTGAGTTCTCCTAAAGCAATGCTTGGCTAAGCATCAGTTCCTCTTGAAGATATAACAATGGTTTGGGTTCAATGGGATTTAAAGGGAAGTAGTTTGATAATATTTATCTGTACTGTTATGAACTCTTAAGTTAAGATTTATGCTTTGTAGTTGGATTTTCTTGATTATAGCTTAATCAAGTTTTGAATAATGAATTGTGTTATTGGGTTTATTGATGTAGAACTTGGAGCTTGAATATATGAAGTCTCATATATGTCATTTTGTGATTTTGATAATTCTCTTTTATCTACTTAGTTGTGTTTGATAATGAGATGATGCTTGATCACCAAATTGACCATTTGCATTAACTCACTCTTGGCACTTACTAAGATGCATTTAACAAGGTTTTAAGAGATGGAGTTCATTGATTAAAACCTTGGACTTAAAGGGTTCTTCAAGGTTATTCATTTGGAAACTTAGTGATTTTTACTCCCACAAATATTTATTTTGAACCATGACAGCCAAAGCTCATTTTTCAAGAGGATTTTATCATATTTGATCATTATTTTAACTTTCAATTTCTTATTCCCAAAAAATTCAAAAATAGCTTTTTCACACATTTCCTTTTCAATTAGTTTAATTTTTGTTAGTTCTCTAAGAACCAACCCCCTTCTAACCAATTTAGTTGCATTTCATGACATTTAGGCTAGATTAGATCAATTGCATTAGGTTCCAATTAAGTGAGACAACCTGAGGTTGCATCCTATATTGCAATCCTTGGAATTCAATTTTTGATTTAACCTCTAAGGATAAAACTGAAAGACAAAGTGCAAATCAAAATGGCGTCGATGCCAAGGAACCAAGTAATCGATTTCTTTAGGTTAGCCATTGTCATTTTTGTTTTTCATTGAGTTAGGAACCTTTTCTTTTACCTTCCCCTTTTACATAGTTTAGTGTCATATTTGTCAATAGTATAGGATTTTTATTTTCCTTTGCATAGTTCTAAAAATTTTGAAAACACAAACACAAGCATACATACTTTCATACATACTTTCACATACCATACACTTGAACCCATCACATCTCATCTTTTATTTGACTTTGTGTGCTTGCGAGCAAATTTTTTTATTTTTTATTTACCTTTGATTTGTTCCTGTGCATGCCCTGAAAAGCAAAACTCCTACTTTTTTATCCTGAAATTGAGAAACGTTTGAGAAAAAATAAAAAAAGAAAGAATAGCAAAAAAGAGAAGTAAGGAATTAGTTGAAGAAGAATCAAGTGAGCAAGATAGTGAGAGCAACCCTATGGACCCAGCTTTTCTCCAAAACCCTAACTTTCATGTTAACCAACCTAGGAATTGTGATAATGGAGGTAATGGGGAGCATGAGAGAGTAGGTGAAAATAATAGGAATCAAAGGAGAAGGACTATTAGGGAAGCAACAACTTCTGATGTGAATTATGACTCATTTATTGCTACTTGCCCTAATTTTGATGTTGATTTTGAAGTTAAAGGATTACTCATTAATTCTCTTCCTAAACTTCATAACTCGATAGGAGAGGATCCCTAGCTATATGCATTTGCAATCCTTATCCATGATTTGTTAGAGTATGAAACCAGTAGGAGCTTCACTTATTTCAAGTGCTATGAAAGGTTTTTCACCTATCTCTGGAAGGAAAAGAAAGAGAGTGGTACATTAGTCTTCCAAGGCATGTAGTGAATGCCTACCATAGCTGGGCCAATTTGAGGAAGGCTTTCTTGAAAAAGTATTTTCCAGCTTCCCGCACTTCATTAATGAGGAAGGAGATTTACTCGGCATGATAGGATTATGATGAGTCTCTTTATGACTACTGGAACTGCTTCAAAGATTTGTTATCTAGATGCCCCCACCATCAAATACCGGATGAACAGTTAGTACAATATTTCTATGATGGATTGAAAAGCAAAGACAAAGGCATGTTAGATGTGGCATCGAGGGGTTCATTGATTGATCCTACAGCTTCGGAAGCATAGGACTTGATTAAGAAGATGGCTCTAAATCATCAATAGTACAGTGTGAGAGACACCCAAGGAGTGCATGAGTTAGGTACCACAGTAGCCCACTGTAAAAGAATAGAGAGTTTGGAGTCAAAGGTTGACACTTTAGATAGCAGAGTGACATCAAAATTATCCTTCATCACTGCCGAGCTAGAGAATATGAATATGCATCGACCAACGTCTTCTATGGATCTCACGACACCTAGCTGTGATACTTATGGGTTGGTGATGCACATATCTAGTGTTTGCCCCATTCGGTTTAAAGAAGTATCTGCAGTGTATCCTGGATGACCGAATCCAAAATGGGACCCCTACTCCAACATGTATAACGAGGGATGGAAGGTCAACTACAACATCCCACTACTATAGGGTACATACCCAAACTTTTAGGAACATTCAAGTATATATCATATGATAATGGTATGTTAGAGTAAAACAGATCCAACTTACACATGGCATCATCTAACATAATCAGAAGTCACTAAATTTCAAAAACCATTCATTGCATTAATCCAAACAACTTTACATTATTTTCTTTAGACTAATATTTACATAAGTTCTTAAAGTTTCTAACAAAAACAAAAAAAATACAAGACACGAAACTCCTGGAGTCAGCTAACAGACCTCTGTGACATTTCTCTATCCAAAAGATTCCTTAAGTCCTGACTAAGGAACTAGGTCTCCTGTCTCGTACTTAAAAATCCAAGTTGTAATTTTTATTAGTTTTGCAAAATCAATAAGCGAACCATCATTCATGATTTCGCCGGATTACAAACACATACCACATATTTCACATAGATTCATTCAGATCATGTATACACACCAAATATTCGTACAACATGATATATTATACAATCTCATGCACAACATGATATATTATACAATCCCACAATCCACATAGCCAAGTACAACAAATAGATCATAACAATTTATCATTTATTTCAGCTTTGCAAATCATTAACTGTTATATGCATGAGACTCACATTCTTTCCTATTGTTGTGACTAAGTGCCTATCACAAACTTATACAAATATCGGCCTGTAGGGCTCAGTCAAACAGAATTCACGGAGCATAGCTCTACGTGCAAAATCAAAATCACGGTGCAAAGCTCTACGTGGAAGCGCTTCATACTGGCAACTCGGGTCACAACGCCTTTATCTAAGCATGCAATTTATGAAATGCAACCATCTCAGAAATTCTCATATATCACAATCTTATACAAACACTCAGAAAAGATATCACAGTCATCGGACCTAAGCTAGGCATTCAACTTTCGTTGAGAATCAAAAGTCAAATTCATATCAAGACAAAACACTCCCAATACATACCCAACTATTTACTCCTTGGACCTTAGGTCCGAAATCTAGAAATAACTCACAAATAGTTCAATAAATTGAAGCTTAACAAATCAAATTAAATCAATCCAAGGAAATTCATCTAGGTTGACTCACAAAATGCTCCAATATGCTATTGCCTGGATGGTCCGGCAATATCTGTCTGACGTCCACTTGGCTCCTCTAAACATACACAACACATTCACAAATATCACATTTTTGCTCAATTATACAAGTGTTTCTTTTATCCACATCAATATATAGAAGTATGCAAAATGGATGTTCAATGACAATTCTAGGTATATGTTCTAGAACACATATTATGCTCATTCCCATTTCATAGTTCACATGTATCTAACTTATTCATAAGCTTACACCTCAAGAACACTTGGTTACTTTATATCATAACTCAATTTCTCGTCATCTCATTTCTAACCATATATGATCTCATAATATCCAAATTCTCATCCAATAGGAATTCAATTGAAAACTCCATAATGCAAAATCAATAAAATTGATTTTAGAATACTTATACCCAAGCATTTTCTAAACTCCATGAGCTAGAATCTTTTCAAAAATCCAAAAGATTCAAAATTATCTTACCTTGGTTCTTCACCAAACAAAGAGTTATTTAGCTTAAATGAAAGCTCTTTTCCTCCTCTTCCTTTTTCTCTTCTTGGACAGCTTCAAAATCTTTCTTGAAGTCTAAAAAGAATTAAACCCTAACCCACTCTCTTCTTTTCTCTCAAACCATCAAACTCTTGTTCTATTTTTCTCTTGTTTTCGTTATTCTCTATAACTTATCCTTCCATCCACGTTTTTCTTCTTCATTTATAAGCAAGACAATACTTCTTCTTCCAATTATGCCCTTAATGATCGAGAATTGTCCCATTTGCCCTTCCCTTTATGCCCTATATCTTCTATACTTAAGTGTCTTGCCAAAAACACCCTTGAACATTCTAACATAATGCTTTATTCTAGAAAAATCTTCTCTATTGTCTTACGAGTCCAGTGGTTCAAGAATCAAGTCATTTAAGTGTCTAGAGAAGAAGTTATGGCCAAAAGAATTGAACATGTTTTTGTCCTCATTCATATTGAAGCTGTTTCAAGGAAATAGCCATAACTTTCTCTAGAAATATTTGATTGAAGTGTTTGTTATATTTTCTGAAAGAGAACTTCAAGATCTACAACTTTCATAAAGATCTCAAGGATAGATTTTATTGTATAAAGGGTCGAAAAAGGGACAGACGATCGGTATAAACGAAGCCAAATGAAAAGCAGACGCAAAATGGAAAAAGACAAACGCATTGGGAAAATTACTATAACTTTCCCTACAGATGTCGGATTGAGGTTCTCTTTACATGGTTAGAAAGAAGACTTCAAGATCTAAAAATTTGATACAGATCTCAAAGATAGATTTTATTGTCTTAAGGATCAAAAATGGGACAGACGATAGAAGTCAAACATAGACGAAAAAAAAGTCAAACCTAGATGATAAAAGTCAAAGTAGATGATAAAAGTTAAACATAGACGAAAATGACGTCATCATAGAAGAAGTCTAGATGAAGATGACATCATCATAGAAGGAGCAAAATATAGACAAAGATGATGTCATTATAGAAGAAGTATACACGAAGATGACATCATCGTAGAAGGAGCAAAACATAGACAAAGATGACGTCATCATCAAAGAAGTATGGATAAAGATGACGTCATCATAGAAGGAGCAAAACATAGACGGAGATGACGTCATCATAGAAGAAGTATAGATGAAGATGACCTCATCATAAAAGGAACAAAACATAGACAAAGATGACGTCATCATAGAAGAAGTATAGACGAAGATGACGTCATCATAGAAGGAGCAAAACATAGACGAAGTGAAAAGGCAAAAGATACATCTTCCTTTATAGGGACCATAACTTTTAGCTCAGATGCCCAAAAATTTCATGCTATATATTGTTGAAAAGCTAAAAGAAAGATCTAGAACTTTCTAGAAGGTATATTTGACTAAATCAACCTAGATTAATTCAGATTTTCCCTTGAATGCAGAACATGAATTTTTACATTCATCCTCCAATGTACTGCACCCAATTCTCAACTTCATGACAAATTTTAAGATTCTTACAGACAGAATTTAAATTCTATGTCTTTATAAGAAATTTATCCATAATACTCCATACATTACAAAAAATCCTAAGTTCATCAAAATTCATAAATCTCACAATTATTAACCAATAATAATTTCAATATAAATAAATCCCAATTTCACAATTTTACAAAAATCCCAATTCAATCCAATCATACTCGGAATTATTCATGAACGCATGGACAATATGAATGTGCAAAAATGAATGTGTATACCAAAATTAATTTATGCATGATGTTTCTTTGTTTCAATTCCACATAAAATTTTCAAAATTTACTATTCTAGCCTTAACATTGGTATCGGGATGTTACAACTCTCCCCTCCTAAGAAAAATTTCATCCTCGAAATTCTTACCTGAATAATCAAATAGGTAGGGGTACTAAGTCCTCATGTGCTTCTCCGTTTGTCATGTGGCTTCTTCATTAGAATGATTCTTCCAAAGGACTTTCACCATTGGAATCACCCGGTTCCTTAATTGCTTATTTTGATAGCCTATTATCCTAATTGGTTCTTCTATATAGCTCAGATTACTAGAGTCGTCAATCTCCTAAGTCGATATCACATGAGTTGGATCCGACCGATATTGCCTAAGCATACTTACATGAAACACATTATGTATCTGAGTCATTTTCGAAGGTAAGGCTAATTTATAAGCCAATGGTGCAATTCTTTCAATTATCTCATATGGACCAATATACCTTAGACTTAACTTACCCTTCTTGCTGAATCTAAGTACTCCTCGCCATGGTGATACTCTCAAAAATACTGTCTCACCAACCTGATACTCCATATCTCATCTGTGTTGATCCACATAGCTTTTTTATCTATCTTGTGCTACTTTAATTCTACTACGGATCAATTTTATCTTCTCAACGGTGTCCTGAATCAACTCTGGACCTTCGATAATTCTCAGACCCTCTTCATTCCAGTATAAAGGCGAACGGCACTTCCTGCCATACAACGCCTCATATGGAGCCATACCGATACTATTGTAATACTGATTATTGTAAGCAAATTCAATCAAAGCTATATATTTATCCCATGCTCCTTGAAACTCCAAAACATAAGCTCTAAGCATATCCTTTACAGTCTTGATCGTCCTCTCACTCTGACCATCTGTCTGAGGATGAAAGGCCGTACTAAAATTCAGCTTGGTACCCAAAGCTGTCTGTAAACTACCCCAAAATCTCGAGGTAAATCTAGGATCCCTGTCCGAAACTATGGACACTAGAACCCCATGTGATCTCACAACTTCATCCACATAACACCAAGACAACTGATCTAGTGAAAGATTTTCTCTCACTGGTAAGAAATGAGCCGATTTGGTCAGTCTATCTATAATGACACAAATGGCATCATGTTGTCTCGAAGTCCTCGGCAAACCCATAATGAAATCGATCGTGATTCGTTCCCATTTCCACTCCGGAATTGGTAGCGAATGTAATTTCCCAACTGGAGCCTGATGCTCAGCTTTAACCTATTGGCAAATTAGGCATTTAGACACAAACTCTACTATTTGTCTTTTCATACCAGGCCACCAGTAATGTTGTTTCAGCGTTTTATACATCTTGGTAGTACCAGGATGCATAGCATAAGTTGCTAAATGTGCTTTCTCTAAAATCTCTTTCTGCAAATTATCAACGTTAGGCACACACAATCTTTGCTTTAACCTCAAAGTAGCATCTCTCACTTTAAACTCAAAATCTGGATTCACTTTCAACTTCTCAATGAACTTCACTAAATTTGGATCTCTGCTCTAAGCCTCTTTGATCCTTTCAACCAGAACAAGACTCAATTTCAAAGTAGCTATCAATGTATCAGTTTGTTCTAAATTTAATTCAACATTCAACGCTCTCAACTGAACTAAGCTCAGTAACCTCGATAACTGTACTTGTGCCACACTGCTATTTGACTTCCTGCTTAATGCATCAGCTACAACATTAGCTTTTCCAGGATGGTACTCAATTGTACATTCATAATCTTTTAATAGTTCTCTCCATCTTCTCTACCTCATATTTAACTCCTTCTGGCTCAACAGATATTTCAAACTTTTATGATCAGCAAATACCTGAAACGTTTCTCCATACAGGTAGTGTCTTTAAATTTTTAAAGCAAATACTACTGCAACAAGTTCCAAATCATGAATCAGATAATTAAATTCATGGGGCCTCAATTGTCTCGATTCATATGCTATTACTTTACCATTCTGCAAGAGTACACATCCTAAGCCTTAATGTGACGCATCATTGTACACAAGATAACCTCCAGAACCCGATGGGATAGCTAACACAGGTGCTGAAGTTAACCGATGCTTTAGCTTCTCAAAACACCTCTGACAATCATCACTCCATCTGAAAGGCACATTCTTTTTCAGAAGTTTTGTCAAAGGGCCCAAAATCAATGAAAACCCCTCAACAAACCTTCTATAATACCCAACTAATCCAAGGAAACTTCGAATCTCAAACACATTCTTCGGAGCCTCCCACTTCATTACAGCTTCTATTTTCTTTTGGTCCA
>JAOSBO010004316.1:0-18827 GCA_027563915.1 Erythroxylum rotundifolium | reverse complement strand
TCAGCCCCTTGGTCCACCTTTGGTGGGCAAGACAGCCCGTTGGCACGATAGCTAGGCACCTTCAATGGGAAAAATAGTAAAACAGCACATTGGTACACTTTGGATGGGCAAAATAGCCCTTCGCTAGGCACCTTTTGTGGGAAAAACAACACGTTGCTGCAGCTTTGGTGTGTAAAATGACCTGCGAGACACCTTTGATGGGAAAAACAGATCGTTGGTGCACCTTTGGTGGGTATAACAACCGATTGGCATGGTCGCTAGGCACCTTTGGTAGGAAAAACAACCCGTTGTGCACCTTTTGTGGGCGAAACACCACATTGGTGCACCTACGATGTGCAAAACAGCACTTCGGTACGGTGGCCAAGCACCTTCGGTGAGAAGAACAACACACTGGTGCACGTTTTGTAAGTAAAATAGCCCGTCGGCATTGTTGATAGTTATCTCCGGTGGGAAAACAGTCCGTTGGCACACTTTTCGTGGAAAAACATCACGTTCCTTCAACTTCGACGGGCAAGATAGCCATTGGGTACCTTCGGTGCGACAAACAACACATTGGTGCACCTTTAGTGGGCAGAAATGCCCTTCTACATGGTGGGAAAAGCAACCCATAGGGCACCTTTGATGGGCAAAACCACATGTTGGTGCACCTTCGGGGGGAAAAATAGCTTCTTGGCATGGTAGCTAGGCAGCTTTAGTGGGAAAAACAACCAGTTGGGAAACATTGGCGGGACAAACAGCACATTGGTGCACCTTTGGTGGGCAAAACAACACATTGGGGAAAATAGTCCATTGGGAGCCTTTGGTGGGCAAAATAGCACGTTGGTGCCCCTTTGGTGGGCTAAATAACCCGTTGGTGCAGTCACTACGGACCTTCAGTGGGAAAACTGCCCGTTGGTGCTCCTTTGATTGGGAAAACAACAAGTTGGTGCACCTTCGGTGGGCAAAATAGCCTTTCGGCTTGATCAATAGACACCTTCGGTGGGAATATCAGCCCCTTGGTCCACCTTTGGTGGGCAAAACAGCCCGTTGGCACGGTCGCTAGGCACCTTCAGTGGGAAAAACAGCCCGCTAGGCACCTTTTTTGGGCAAAACAGCACATTGGTACACTTTTGGTGGGCACAATAGTCCTTTGCTAGGCACCTAATGTGGGAAAAACAACACGTTGCTGCAGCTTTGGTGTGTAAAATGACTTGCTAGGCACCTTTTGTGGGAAAAACAGACCGTTGGTGCACCTTTGGTGGGTATAACAAATGATTGGCATGGTCGCTAGGCACCTTTGGTAGGAAAAACAGCCCATTGTGTACCTTTCCGGGGCAAAACACCACATTGGTGCACCTACGATGTGTAAAACAGCCCTTTGGTACGGTCGCTAGCCACCTTCGGTGAGAAAAACAACACACTGGTGCACGTTTTGTAGGTAAAATAGCCCATCAACATTGTCGATAGTTATCTTCGATGGGAAAACAATTCATTGGTGCACTTTTGGTGGGCAAAACATCACGTTGCTACAACTTGAGCAGGCATGGTAACCCATTGGGTACCTTCAGTGCGACAAACAACACGTTGATGCACCTTTAGTGGGCAACAGTGCCCTTCGACATGGTTGCTAGAACTTTCGGTGGGAAAAGCAGCCCGTAGGGCACCTTTGATGGGCAAAACAACATGTTGGTGCACCTTCAGTGGGAAAAACAGCTAGTTGGCATGGTCGCTAGGCACCTTCAGTGGGAAAAACAACCCGTTGGGCAACATTAGCGGGACAATAGCATATTGGTGCACCTTTGGTGGGCAAAAC
Organism: Erythroxylum rotundifolium; assembly: GCA_027563915.1. Classification (NCBI taxonomy): domain Eukaryota; kingdom Viridiplantae; phylum Streptophyta; class Magnoliopsida; order Malpighiales; family Erythroxylaceae; genus Erythroxylum; species Erythroxylum rotundifolium. The sequence goes on along the minus strand of JAOSBO010004316.1, from coordinate 17,035 downwards.
AGCTTTTGGGCACGATCCCTAGGCACCTTTGGTTGGGAAAACAGCCAGTAGGGCAGCTTTAATGGGCAAAACAGCACATTGGTGCACTTGTGGTGAGCAAAACATCCCTTCGGTGAGGTCGTTAGGCACCTTTGGTGGGAAAAACAACACGTCGATGGCCCTTCGGTGGGAAAAATATACCTTTGGCATGATCGCACCCACTTTCACTGGGGAAAACTAACCGTTGGGCACCGTTGGTGGGAAAAGAGCACGTTAGTGCACCTTCCGAGGGCAAAATAGTCCATTGGCAACTTCGCTAGGGACCTTCGCTGGTAAAAATAGCCTATAAAGCACCTTTGGTGGGGAAAACAGCAAGTTTGTGCACCTTCAGTGAGAGAAACAACCCTTCAGTACGTTCACTAGGTGCCTTCGGTATGAAAAACAACACATTGGTGCACCTTAGGTGGGTAAAATGACCTGTCAGCATGGTCCTTAGGCACCTTCAGTGGGAAAACAGCTCGTTGAGCACCTTTTATGGGCAAAACAGCATGTTGGTGCATCTTAAGTGGGCAAAACAGCCCTTCGGAATGGTCGTTGGGCACCTTCGGTAGGAAAAGCTACACGTTGGTGCACCTTCAATAGGCAAAACAACCCATTGGCACAGTTGGTAGGCATCTTTTGTGGGAAAAACAACCCGTTCGGTACTTTTGGTAGGCAAAACAACACGTTGGTGCACCTTTGGTATGCAAAATAGTCCTTTGGCACGGTCGACAGGCACCTTCGGTGGGAATGACACCCCGTTGGTGCACCTTTAGTGGGCAAAACAACCTATTAGCACGGTTGCTAGGCACCTTTGGTGGGAAAAACAACCCCTATGGTACCTTTGATAGGTAAAACAGCACATTAGTGCACCATCTATCCAAAAAACGGTACATTGGCACAGTCGCTAGGTACCTTTGGCAGGAAAAAGGCTAGTTGTGCACTTTATGTTGCCAAAACAACCATTCGGTACAGTCACTAGGAACCTTTCGTGGGAAAAACAGCCCGTAGGGCACCTTTGGTCAGTAAAAGAACACGTTGGTGCACCTTCGGGGGGCAAAACAACCCTTCGGCACGTTCGCTAGACACCTTTAATGGGAAAACCCATCTATTAGGGCCCCTTTGTTCAGCAAAATAGCATGTCGGTGCACCTTCGGCGGGCAAAATAGCCCATTGGCACGATTGCTAAGAACCTTTGGTGGGAAAAACAACCTATTGGGCACCTTTGGTGGGCAAACAAGTAGGTCGGTGTACCTTCAGTGGGTAAAGCAACCCTTCAGCATGGTCTTTAGACACCTTCGGCACCTTTGCTAGACACCGTTAGAATGGTCGCTAAGAACCTTCGATGGGAAAGAAGCCCCTAGGGTACCTTTGGTAGGTAAAACAACACATTGGTACACCTTCGGTTCGAAAAACAACACATCGGTATAGTCACTAGGCACCTTTGATAAGAAAAACGGCCAGTTGTGTACCTTCGATAGGTGAAACAGCCCTTCGGTACGGTTGCTAGGAACCTTCAGTGGGAAAACAGCCCATAAGGCACGTTTGGTGGGCAAAACAACATGTTGGTTCACCTTTGGGGAGCAAAACAACCCTTCGGCACAGTCACTAGGCAGCTTCAATGGGAAAAACCGTCTGTTAGGGCACCTTCGGCATGGTCAATAGACACCTTCGATGGGAAAAACTATTCGTTGGGAACCTAAGTTGGGCAAAATAGCACATTGGTGCCCCTTCAGTAGGCAAAATAGCCTGTTGGCACAGTCATTAGGCACCGTCGGTGGGGAAAACAGTCCGTTGGGCAACTTTGATGGGCAAAACAGCAGGTTGGTACATCTTAGGTGGGCAAAATAACCCATTGGCAAGGTTGCTAGGCTCCTTCGGTGGCAAAAATAGCCCGTAGGGCATCTTTGGTGTGAAAAACAACATGTTGGTGCACCTTCAGTGAGGAAAACAACATGTCGGCACCATCTCTATGCACCTTTGGTAGAGAAACAGCCGGTTGCACACCTTTGGTAGGGAAAACAACCCTTGAACATGATCGGCTGGCACCTTCAGTGGGAAAAACAGCTCGTTGGGCACAGTTGGTAGTCAAAACAGCGTATTGGTGCAACTTTATGGGAAAAACAACCCGTTGGGCACCTTTGTTGGGCAAAACAACATGTTGGTGCACCTTAAGTAAGCAAAAAAACGCTTTAGTACGGCTGCTAGGCACCTTTAGTGGGATAAACAACATGTTGCTCCACCTTAGATGGGCAAAATACCCCATTGGCATGGTCACTAGGCACCTTTGGTGGAAAACAGCCTGTTGGTGCACCTTTGGAAGGCAAAACAGCCTGTTGCCAAGGTCGTGAGGCATTTTGGGTGGGAAAAATAGCCCGTTGGACCCTTTTGGTGAGTAAAACAGCATGTTGTTCACCTTCGGTGGGAAAATTAGCCCTTCGGCACTGTCGTACTCAACTTCAACAGGAAAAGCAACCTATAGGGAACCTTTGGTGGGCAAAATAGCACGTTGGTGCACCTTTAGTGGGGAAAACAACCAGTTGGCAAAGTCGGTAGGCAAGTTCGGTGGGAAAAACATGAAGGGCAGCTTTTCTAGGCAAAACAACACATTGGTGCACCTTCAGTGGGTAAAACAATCCTTCGGCTCGATTGCTACTCACCTTCAGTAGGAAAAACAGCCTGTAGGGAACCTTTGTTAGGCAAAACAGCACGTTGGTGCACCTTCGATGAGGAAAACACCCTATCAGCACGGTCATTGTGCACCTTTGGTGGGCAAAACAGCCCATTGGTGCATCTTTGATGGGCAAAATAGCCCTTCAGCACGGTTCTTAGGCACCTTCAATAGGAAAATCATCTTTTAGGCACCTTGGTTCGGCAAAACAACACGTTGGTGCACCTTCGGGGGGCAAAACAAACCTTTGGCACAGTCACTAGGCACCTTCAATGGATAAAACCATCTGTTGGGACACCTTTGTTGGGAAAAATAGCACATTGGTGCACCTTTGGGGGGCAAAACAACGCATTGCCACAGTCACTAGACACCTTCGGTGGGAAAAAAAACTCATTTGGCACTTTTGGTGGGCAAAACAACCCTTCAGCACAGTCGCTAGGTAGCTTCGGTGGGAAATTCTATTTGGTTGGCACCACTGTTGGGCAAAGAAACACGTTGGTGCACCTTCGTTGGGCAAAAGAGACCGTTGGCACGATCTCTAGGCACCTTCAGTGGGAAAAACTATCTATTTGGTAGCTTTGTTGGGAAAAACAACACATTGGTGCACCTTTGGTGAGGAAAGCAGCCCGTCAGCACAGTGACTAGGCACCTTTGACGGGAGAATAGCCCGTTGCGCACCTTCGGTGGGCAAAACAGCCCATTGCTGCACCTTTGGTCTACAAAACAACCCTTTGGCATGGTCAATGGGCACCTTTGTTAGGAAAAACCATCTGTTAGGCACCATTGTTGGGCAAAATTGTATGATAGTGCACCTTCGGCGAGCAAAACATCCTGTTGGTGCACCTTTGATGGGAAAAATATACCTTTAGCATAGTCGTTAGGCGCCTTCGTTGGGGAAAACTAACCTTTGAGCATCGTTGGTGGGAAAAAGAGCATGTTGGTGCACCTTCGGGGGGTAAAATAATAGCCCATTGGAAACTTTGCTAGGCACTTTCGGTGGTAAGAACAACCTATAAAGCATCTTTGATAGGTAAAATAGCATGTTCGTGCACCTTCAGTAAGAAAAACAACCCTTCAGTACGTTCACTAGGCGCCTTTGGTTTGAAAAACAACACATTGGTGTACCTTCGGTGGGTAAAATGACCCGTCAGCATGGTCCTTAGGCATCTTCAGTGGGAAAATAGCTCATTGGTGCATCTTTGGTAGGCAAAAGAGCCCGTTGCCATGGTTGCTAGGTAGCTTCAGTGGCAAAAACAGCCCATTGAGCACCTTTTCTGGGGTAAAACAGCACGTTGGTGCACCTTAGGTGGGCAAAACAACCCTTCGTAATGGTCGCTAGGCACTTCGGTGGGAAAAACAACACGTTCGTGCACCTTTAGTGGGAAAACAACCCATTGGCACGGTCAGTAGGCACCTTTTATGGGAAAAACAGCCCGTTTAGTATTTTTGGTTGGCAAAACAGCACGTTGGTGTGCCTTTGGTAGGCAAAATAGTCCTTTGGCACGGTCTCCATGGACCTTCAGTGGGAATGACACCCCGTTGGTGAACCTTTGGTGGGTAAAACAACCTACTGGCACGGTTGCTAGGCACCTTCAATACGAAAAACAGCCCCTAAGGTACCCTTGGTGGGTAAAAAAAAATATTGGTGCACCATCTGTCCGAAAAATGGTACATTGGCACCGTCGCTAGTTAGCTTTGGTAGGAAAAACGGTCAGTTGTGCACCTTAAGTGGCCAAAATAGTCGTTCGATATAGTCACTAGGAACCTTTGGTGGGAAAAATAGCCTGTAGGGCACCTTTGGTGGGCAAAACAGCACATTGGTGCACCTTCAGGGGGCAAATCAACCATTCGAAACAGTCGCTAGGCACCTTCAATGGGAAAAGCCATCTATTGAGGCACCATTATTTAGCAAAATAGCACGTTGGTACACCTTTGGCGTGCAAAATAGCCCATTGGCATGGTCGCTAGGCACCTTCGATGGGAAAAAAACCCACTGGGCACCTTTGGTAGGCGAAACAGCACGTCGATGTACCTTCAATGGGTAAAACAACCCTTCGGCATAGTCTCTAGACACCTTCGGCATGTTTGCTAGACACTATCAACATGGTCGCTAGGCACCTTCAATGGGAAAAATAGCCCCTACGACACATTTGGTAGGTAAAACAGCACACTGGTGCACCATCGGTTCGAAAAACAGTAAATCGGTATGGTCGCTAGGCACCTTTGATAAAAAAGACGGCCAGTTGTGCACCTTCGGTAGGCAAAACAACCCTTTGGCACAGTTTCTAGGAACAATCAGTGGGAAAAACAGCCCGTAGGACAACTTTAGTGGGCAAAACAACACGTTGGTGCACCTTTGGAGGACGAAACAGCCCTTTGGAATGACTGCCAGGTAGCATTAATGGGAAAAATCATCTATTGGGGCACCTTTGTTGGGAAAAATAGCACGTTGGTGCACCTTTGTCAAGAAAAACAACTTGTTGCCACGGTAGCTAGGAACCTTCGGTGGGAGAAACAACCCGTAAGGCACCTTTGGTGGGCAAAACAGCACGTTGGTGCACCTTTGAGGGGCAAAATAGCCCTTCACACCTTCACTGGGAAAAACAACCCATTACGCACCTTGGGTGTGCAAAATATCCCACTGGTGCATCTTCGGTGGGCAAAACAGCCCTTTGGTATGGTCGATAGACACCTTCGATGGGAAAAAATGTCTGTTAGGAACCTGAGTTCGGCAAAACAGCACGTTGCTACACCTTTCGTGGGCAAAACAACCTATTGGTAGGGTTTTTGGCCATCTTCAGTGGGATAACCATGCCGTTGGGCACGTTTGATGGGCAAAGCAGCACGTTGGTACACCTTCGGTGAGCAAAATTATCTTTTGGAACAATCACTAGGCACCTTCGAAGGGGAAAACAGCTCGTTGGGCAACTTTGGTGGGTAAAATAGCGGGTTGGTACATCTTAGGTGGGCAAAACAACCCATTGGCAAGGTCGCAAGGCACCTTCGGTGGCAAAAATAGCTCATAGGGCATGTTTGGTGTACAAAACAGCATGTTGGTGCACCTTCGGTGAGGAAAACAGCCTATCGGCACCATCGCTATGCACCTTTGGAGGGCAAAACAACCCTTCAGCACAGTCGGTAGGCACCTTCGGTGGGAAAAACAGTTTGTTGGGTACCTTTGGTGGGTAAAACAACACATTGGTGCAACTTTGGTGGGAAAAACAGCCCTTTAGGCACCTTTGTTGGGCAAAATAGTACGTTGGTAGACCTTTGGGGGGCATAACAGCCCGTTGGCACGGTCGCTAGGCACCTTCGGTGGGAAAAACAGTCCGTTAGTCACCTTTGGTGGGCAAAATAGCAAACTGGTGCACATTTGGTGGGAAATTAAGCCTATTTGGCACAGTCTAGGCACCTTCGGTGGCCAAAACACCCCATAGGGCACCTTTTGTGGGATAAACAACATGTTGTTGCACCTTCGGTGAGCAAAAATACCCTTCAGTACAGCTGTTAAGCACCTTCAGTGGGATAAACAACACGTTGGTCCACCTTCAATGGGCAAAATACCCCGTCAGCATGGTTGCTAGGCACCTTTGGTGGAAAAATAGCCTATTGATGCACCTTTGGCAGGCAAAACAACCTGTTGTCAATGTTACAAGGCGCCTTTGGTGGGAAAAATAGCCCGTTGGGCCTTTGGTGGGCAAAACAACATGCTAGTTCACGTTTGGTTGGCAAAGTAGACCTTTGGCATGGTCGATAGGCACCTTTGGTAGGAAAAACAGCCCGTTAGGAACCTTTGGTAGGAAAAAGATCATTTTGGTACATCGTTAGTGGGAAAAATAGCCCGTTGATACAGTCATTGGGCATTTTCAGTGGGTAAAATAGCCTATCGACATGGTCATTGGGCACTTTTGGTGGGAAAAATAGCTTGTTAGACCCCTTTGGTGGGTAAAACAACACGTTGTTCACCTTCAGTGGGAAAAACAATCCTTTGGCACGGTCGCTACTCACCTTCAGTAGGAAAAACAACCTATAGGGCTCCTTTGCTGGGCAAAACAACACGTTGGTGCACCTTCAGTGGGGTAAATAGCCCGTTGGCAAAGTCGGTAGGCACCTTCGGTTGGAAAAACAACCTATTGGGCACCTTTGGTTGGCAAAACAGTACTTTTGTGGAGCTTCGGTGGGCAAAACAGCCCTTCAGCACGGTTGTTAGTCACCTTCAGTAGGAAAAACAACCTGTAGGGCACCTTTGGTCCGCAAAACAACACGTTGGTGCACCTTCGATGAGGAAAACACCTCGTCGACACGGTCATTGTGCACCTTTGGTGGGCAAAACAGCCCATTGGTGCATCTTTGATGGGTAAAATAGCCCTTCAGCACGGTTGATAGGCACCTTGAATGTGAAAATTGTCTTTTAGGCACCTTGGTTGGGCAAAATAGCACGTTGTTGCACCTTCGAGGGGCAAAACAGCCCGTTTGCATGGTCACTAGGCACCTTCGTTGGGAAAAACATCCCGTTGGTCACCTTTGGTGGGTAAAATAGAAAATTGGTGCGCCTTTAGTGGGCAAAACAACCCGTTTGGCAAGGTCGCTAGGCACCTTCGATGGGAAAAACAGCCCATTGGGCACCATTGATGGGCAAAGTAACACCTTTGGTGGGCACAATAAGCCTTTGGCATGGTTGCTAGGCACGTTCGGTGGGCAAAACAACATGTTGGTTCACCTTTGGTGGGCAAAATGGCTCATTGGCAAGGTCGCTAGGCACATTAAGTGGAAAAAATAGCCTATAGGGCACCTTTGGTGGGCAAAACAACATGTTGGTGCACCTTCGGTGAGCAGAACAACCCTTTTGTACGGTCGCTAGGCACCTTCAATGGAAAAAACAACACGTTGGTACACATTTGGTGGGAAAAATGGCCCATCGGCAAGGACGTTAGGCACCTTTAGTGGGAAAATAGCCCGTTGGTGCATCTTTGGTAGGCAAAACAGCCTATTGCCAATGTCACAAGGTGCCTTTGGTGGGAAAAGTAGCCCGTTGGGCCTTTGGTGGGCAAAACAACATGCTGGTTCACCTTTGGTTGGTAAAATAGCCCTTTGGCATAGTCAGTAGGCACCTTTGGTGGGAAAAATAGCCCATTAGGAACCTTTGGTGGGAAAAAGAGCACGTTGGTACATCTTTAGTGGGCAAAACAACACATTGGCACAGTCACTGGGCACTTTCAGTGGGTAAAATAGCCTATCGACATGGTCGTTGGGCACCTTCTGTGGGAAAGCAGCTTGTTGGTGCTCCTTTGGTGTGCAAAACAACCTGTTGTCGCAGTCACTAGGCACGTTCACTGGAAAAAACATCCCTTTGGGCACCTTTGGTGGGAAAAACAACATTTTGGTGCACTTTCAGTGGGCAAAACAACCCTTCAGCACAGTTGCTAGGCACCTTTGGTGGGAAAAAACGACTCATTGGGAACCTTTGGTGGACAAAACAGCATGTTGGTGCACTTTCAATGGGCATAATAGCCCGTTGACATGGTCACAAGACATCTTTGGTGGGAAAAACAACCGATTGGGCACCTTTGGTGGGCAAAACAACATGTTGGCGCCGCTTTAGTGGGCAAAATAACCCTTTGGCACAGTCGATAGCCACCATTGGTGGGGAAAACAGCTCGTTGGGCACCATTGATGCACCTTTAGCAGGTGAAATAGTCCATTAGCGAGGTCGCTAGGCACCTTCGGTGGGAAGAACAACCCATAGGGCACCTTTGATGGGCCAAATAGCACATTGGTGCACCTTCAGTGCAGTTGCTAGGCACCTTCGGCATGAAAACTAACAGGTTTATGCACCTTCGGTGGGAAAAACAACACATTAGTGCACCTTCTGTGGGCCTAATAGCCCATCGGTATGGTCCTTAGACACCGTCAGCGAGAAAATAGCTCATTGGTGCTCCTTTGGTGGGCAAAACAGCCTGTTGCCACAATTGCTAGGCACCATCAGTGGGGAAAAACAGCACATTGGGCACCTTTGGTGGGTGAAACAGCCTTGTTGGTGCAGCTTTTGTGGGCAAAACAACCCTTTGGCATGGTTTCTAGGAATCTTCGGTGGGAATAACCACCCGTTGGTGCACATTTGGCAGGCAAAATAGCAAGACAATTGCTAGGCACCTTCGGTGGGAATAACCGCCCATTAGTGCACATTAGGTGGGAAAACAGTAGGTTGGTGCACCTTCGGTGAGGAAAAGAGCCCATCGGCATAGTCACTAGGCACCTTTGGTGGGAAAAATAACCCATTGTACATTTTCAATTAGCAAAACAGCCCATTGGTACATATTTGGTGGGAGAAACAACCCTTTAGCATGGTCGCTAGGTATTTTCGGTGGGAAAAACCGTTGGTTGGGCACGTTTGTTGGGCAAAATAGCACATTGGCATACCTTTGGCGGGCAAAACAGCTAGTTGGCACGGTCGTTAGGCACCTTCGGTGGGAAAAACAGCCCATTGGCCAACCTTGGTGGGCAAAGCAGCATGTTGGTGCACATTCGATGGGTAAACTAGCCCTTTGGCATGGTTTCTAGGCACCATCGGTGGGGAAAACAGCCCGTTGGGCTCATTTAGTAGGCAAAAGAGCAAGTTGGTGCACCTTTGGTGGGCAAAACAGCCCATTAGCAAGGTCGCTAGGCACCTTCGGTGGGAAGAACAGCCTAGAGGGCATCTTTTTTAGGGAAAACAGCATGTTGGTGCACCTTCGTTCAGTAAAACAACACTTCCATACAGTCACTAGGAACCTTTAGTATGAAAAAGAACAAATTGGTGCACCTTCGTTGGGGAAAATAGCCTGTCAGCATGGTACTTACACACCTTTGGTAGGAAAACAGCTCGTTGGTGCACCTTTGGAGCTTAAAACAACCCCTTGTCGCAGTCTTTAGGCACCTTTAGTGTGAAAAACAGGGCATTGGGTACCTTTTGTGGGCAAAATAGCACGTTGGTTTAGCTTTGGAGGGCAAAATAGCCCTTTGGCACGGTTGCTAGGCACCTTCGGTGGGAATAATAGCCCATTGGTGCACCTTTGGTGGGCAAAACAGCCGATTGGCAAGGACGCTAGGCACCTTCAACGGCAAAAACAAACCGTGGGGCACCTTTGGTGGGCAAAACAACACGTTGGTGCATCTTTGGTGAGGAAAATAGCCCATTGGCATAGTTGCTAGGCAACTTTGGCTGGAAAAATAGTCTGTTTTCCACCTTCCGTGGGCAAAATAGCCCGTTCATTCATCTTTGTTAGGCAAAATAGCTCTTCGATATGGTCGCTATGCACCTTCGGTGGGAAAAACAACCCGTTGGGATCCTTTGGTGGGCAAATCAACACGTTGGTCCACCTTCAATGGATAAAACAGCTCATTGGCATGGTTGTTAGGAACCTTCAATGGGAAAAACAACCCATTGGCCACCTTCGGTGGGAAAAGCAACACTTTCGTTCACCTTCGATGGGTAAAATAGCCCTTTGGCATGGTCGCTAGGCACCATCGGTGGGGAAAACAGCCCGTTGGGAACCTTTGGTGGGCAAAAGAGTAAGTTAGTGTAGCTTCAATGGGAAAAAGAACCCATTGGCAAGGTAACTAGGCACCTTTGCGGGGAAGAACAGCCCATAAGGCACCTTTTTTGGGGAAAATAGCATGTTGGTGCACCTTCGTTTAGTAAAACAAAACTTCAGTAAGGTCGCTAGGCATCTTAGGTATGAAAAACAACATGTTGGTGCATCTTCGGTGGGAAAATAGCTCATCTACATGGTCCTTAGGCACCTTTGGTAGGAAAATAGCACATTGGTGCAACTTTGGTGGGCAAAATAGCCCTTTGCCACAGTTACTAGGCACCTCTAATGGGAAAAATAAGCTACTGGGCATCTTTGGTGGGTAAAATAGCACGTTGGTGTAGCTTTAGTAGGCAACACAGCCCTTTTCCATGATTGCTAGGCACCTTCTATAGGAATAATAGCCCGTTGGTGCACCTTTGGTAGGCAAAACAGCCCATTGGCAAGGACACTAGGGACCTTTAGTGGGAAAAACATACCGTAGGGCACCTTTGGTGGGAAAAACAGCATGTTGGTGCATCATCGGTCAGGAAAATAGCCCATCGGCATAGTTGCTAGGCACCTTTGGTAGGAAAAACAGCTCGTTATGCACCTTCAATAGGAAAAACAACACATTGATGCATCATTGTTGGGAAAATAGCTCTTTGGCACGGTCGCTAGGCACCATCAATGGGAAAACAACCCATTGGGAACCTTTGCTAGGCAAAACAGCACGTTGGTGCACCTTCAGTGGGCAAAATAGTCCATTGGCATGATCACTAGGCAACTTCGATGGGAAAAACACCCCATTGGGCACCTTTGCTGGGCAGAACAAAACATTGGTACACCTTCGGTGGGAAAAACAGCCCTTCGACACAGTCTCTAGGCACCTTCGGTAGGAAAAAATTATCTGTAGGGCACCATGGGTGGACAAAACAACACGTTGATGGACCTTTGGTGAGGAAAACAGCTTATCGGCATGGTTGCTATGCACCTTTGGCGGGAAAAACAGCCCATCGCATACTTTTGGTGGGCAAAACAGTGCATTGGTGTATCTTTGATCGGAAAAATAGACCTCTGACACAGTAGCTAGGCACCTTCAGTAGGAAAAACTGTCTCTTGGGCACCTTTTTTACACAAAACAACAAGTTGGTGCACCTTCAGCGGGCAAAACAGCCTGTTGCCACAGTCGCTAGGCACCTTCGGTGGGAAAAACAGCCCGTTGGGCATCTTTGATGGGCAAAGCAGCACATTGGTACACCTTCGGTGAGCAAAATTGGCCTTTAGAACGATCACTCGGCACCTTTGATGGGGAGAACAACCTGTTGGGTAAACTTGGTCGGCAAAATAGCACGTTGGCGCACCTTAGGTGGGCAAAACAACCCATTGTCAAGGTCGCTAGGCACCTTTAATTGCAAAAATAGCTCGTAGGACACCTTTGGTGGGCAAAACAGCATGTTGGTGCACCTTTGGTGAGGAAAACAGTCTATCGGCACCATCGCTGTGCACCTTTGGCGGGTAAAATAGCCTGTTGCACACCTTTGGCGGGTAAAATAGCCCATTGCTTCATCTTTGATGGGCAAAACAGTCCTTCGGCATAGTCGGGAGGCACCATCTATGGGGAAAATAGCCCATTCGGTACCTTTGGCGGGCAAAATAACGCGTTGGTGCACCTTTGGTGGGAAAAACAGTCCGTTGGTCATCTTTGGAGGGCAAAATAGCATATTGGTGTGCGTTTGCTGGGCAAAACAACCCATTTGGTGCAGTCATTGGCACCTTGGGTGGCCAAAACATTGCATAAGGAACCTTTCGTGGACAAAACAATTTGTTGGTGCACCTTCGGTGAGCAAGACAACCCTTCAGTAGGGCCACTAGGCACCTTCAGTGCAATAAACAACATGTTGGTCTGCCTTGTGTGGACAAAATAGCCCGTCGGGATGGGTTCTAGGCACCTTTGGTGCGAAAATAGGCTGTTGGTGCACCTTTTGCAGGCAAAATAGTCTGTTGCCAAGTCTGCAAGCCACCTTCAGTGGGAAAAACAGCCTACTGGGCCCCTTTGGTGGGTAAAACAGCACGTTGCCCACCTTCGATGGGCAAAATAGCCCTTCAGCACGATCGCTACTCACCTTCAGTAGGAAAAACAACCTATAAGGCATCTTTGGTGGGCAAAACAACATGTTGGTGCACCTTCAGTGGGGAAAACAACCCATTGGCAAAGTCGGTAGGCACCTTCGGTGGGAAAAACAACCTGTTGGGCACCTTTGGTAGGCAAAACAATACCTTGGTGCACCTTCAGTAGGTAAAACAGCCGTTCGGCATGGTTGCTACTCAGCTTCAGTAGGAAAAATAGCCTGTTGGTCACCTTTGGTGGGAAAACAGAAAATTTGTGCACCTTTGCTGGGCAAAATAGTCCTTTGGCACAATTGTTAGGCACCTTCGATATGGAAAACTGCCTTTTAGGCACCTTTTATAGGCAAAATAGCACGTTGGTGCACTTTCAATGGGCAAAACAACCCTTCTGCACAGTCGCTAAGCACATTCGGTGGGAAAAAACAACCCATTTGTAACTTTTGGTGGATAAACAACATTGGCATGGTTGGTAGGCACCTTTGGTGGGAAAAACAACCCATTGGGTAACTTTGGTGGGCAAAACAACATGTTGATGTAGCTTCAGTGGGCAAAATAACCCTTTGGCACCGTTGCTAGTCACCATTGGTAGGGAAAACAGGCTGTTGAGCACCATTGGTACACCTTTGGTGGGCAAAATAGCCCATTGGCAAAGAGGCTAAGCACCTTCGGTAGGAAGAACAACCCGTAGGGTACCTTTGATGGGCCAAATAGCACGTTGGTGCACCTTCGGTCAGTAAAGGAACCCTTCAGTGCAATCTCTAAGAACCTTCGGCATGAAAAACAACAGGTTTGTGCACCTTCTATGGGCCAAATAGCCCATCGGCATGGTCCTTAGGTACCTTCAGTGGGAAAACAGCTCATTGGTGCACCTTTGGTGGGCAAAACAGCCTGTTGCCACGATCACTAGGCACCATCATTGTGAAAAACAGCACATTCGACACCTTTGGTGGGCAAAATAGCCTCGTTGGTGCACCTTTTGTGGGCAAAACAACCCTTTGGCACGGTTGCTAGGCATCTTTGGTGGGAATTACCCGCCCATTGGTGCACATTAGTGGGAAAAATAATAGGATGGTGCACCTTCATTGAGGAAAAGAGCCCATTGGCATAGTTGCTAGGCTCATTTGGCTGGAAAAATAGCTCATTGTACACCTTCGGTTAGCAAAATAGCCCATTGGTGCATCTTTGGTGGGAGAAACAACCCTTCCACAGGGTCGCTACGTACCTTTAGTGGGAAAAACCACCAGTTGGGAACCTTTGTTGGGAAAAACAGCATGTTTCCGTACTTTTGGCGGGCAAAACAACTGGTTGGCACGGTCGCTAGGCACCTTTGATGGGAAAAACAGCCCGTTGGCCACCTTTGGTGGGCAAATCAACATGTTGGTGCACCTTCGGTGGGCAAAATAGCCCTTTGGCATGGTCGGTAGGCACCTTTGGTAGGAAAAACAACTTGTTGGGAACCTTTGCTGGGAAAAAAACAATTTGGTGCACCTTTTGTGGGCAAAACAGCCCTTTGGCACAATTGCTGGGCACTTTCGTTGGACAAAATAGCCTATCGACATGGTCGTTGGGCACCTTTTGTGGGAAAGCAACTTGTTGGTGCTTCTTTCGTGGGCAAAATAGCCTGTTGGCACGATCACTAGGCACCTTGGATGGGAAAAACAGCCCTCTGGGCACTTTTTGTTGGCAAAATAGCTCATTGGTGCACCTTTGGCGGGCAAAACAGCCGGCTGGCAAGGTCGGTAAGCACCATCAGTGGGGAAAACAACCTATTGGGTACCTTTGGCGGGTAAAATAGGACGTTGGTGCTACTTCAGTGGGAAAAATAGCCCGTTGACACAGTCGCTAGGTACCTTCTGTGGGAAAACAGCCCGTGGTGCAGCTTTGGTTGGCAAAACAACCCTTCGCCACGATCGCTAGGCACCTTTGGTGGAAAAATAGCCCATTGGGCACCTTTAGTGGGCAAAATAGCACGTTGGAGAACCTTTGACACAGTCAAAAGGAACCTTCGGTGGTAATAACAACCCGTTGACACAGTCACTAGACACCGACAGTGGGAAAAATAGCCTGTTGGGCACCTTTGTTGGGCTAAACGGCACGTTGGTGCACATTCAATGGGCAAAACAGGCCTTCAGTGGGAAAGCAACACGTTGGTGCACCTTCAGTGGGAAAATAGCACGTTGGTACACCTCTAGTGGGTAAAATAGCTCCTTGGCACGCTTGTTAGGCACCTTCGATTGGAAAAACAACCCACTGGGTAGCCTAGGTGGACAAAACAGCACGTTGTTGGAAAAAACAGCCGGTTTCGCACATTTTTTGGGCAAAATAGCACATTGGTGCACCTTCGGTGGGTAGAATAACCCTTCAGCACCGTCTCTAGGCACCTTCGATGGGTAAAACATCCCTTCAGTACGGTCACTAGGCACCTTTGATAGGAAAAACAACACGTTGGTGCACCTTTGGTGAGAAAAATAGCCCGTCGATATGGTCGTTAGGCACTGTTGGTGGGAAAACAACCCATTGTTGCAACTTTGGTGGGCAAAACAACCCGTTGGCACGGTCGCTAAGCACCTTTGGTGGAAAAAACAGCCCACTGGGCACCTTTGGTGGGCATAATAGCACATTGATGCACCTTCGTTGGACAAAACAGCCCGTTGGCAACGTCACTAGGCACGTTCTGTTGGTAAACCAACCCATTGGGCACATTTGGTCAGCAAAAGAGCCCGTTGGCACTATTGCTAGGCACCTTCGTTGGAAAATAGCACGTTGGTGCACCTCCGATCAGCAAAATAGCCCTTCGATCAGCAAAACAACCCTTCGGTGGGAATAACAACTTGTTGGTGCACCTTTGGTGAGAAAAACAACCCATTGGCACGGTCGCTAGACACCTTTAGTGGGAAAAATAGCCCCTTGCGCAAATTTGGTGGGCAAAACAGCATATTGTGCACCTTCAGTGGGCAATATAGCCCATTGGCACGATTGCTAGGCACCTTCAGTGGGGAAAAACAACCCTTTGGTACTGCCGCTAGGCACCTTCGATGGGAAAAACAACACGTTGATGCACCTTCAGTGGGAAAAATAGCCCGTCAGCATGGTCCTTAGGCACTTTTGGTTGGAAAACAGACTGTTAGTACACCTTTGTTGGGCGAAATAGCCCATTTCCATTGTCACTAGGCATCTTCGGTGGGAAAAATAACCCGTTGGGCACTTTTGGCTGGCAAAACACCACGTTGGTGCACCTTCGATGGGAGAAACAACCCTTTAGCACGGTCATTAGGCACCTTCGGTGGGAAAATCAGCCCTCTGGACACCTTTGGTAGGTAAAACAACACGTTTGTGCACCGTCGGTGGGCAAAACAACCAGTTGACATGGTCACTACGAACCTTTGGTGGGAAAATCCATCTGTTGCACGCCTTTGGCGAGCAAAACAACATGTTGGAGGGGGTCGCTAGGTACCTTCAGTGGGAAAAAAGCTCCTTAGGCATCTTTTGTGGGCAAAAGAACCTGTTGGCATGGTCACTAGGCACCTTCAGTGGGAAAAACAACCCGTTGGGACCCTTTGGTAGGCAAAATAGCACATTGGTGCACCTTCGTTGAGCAAAACAGCCCTTTGGTATGGCCACTAGGCATCTTTGGTAGGAAAAACAACATTTTGGTGCACCTTCAGTGGGAAAAATAGCACGTCAACATGGTCGTTGGTGCTCGTTTGGTGGGTAAAACAACCTGTTGCCGCAGTCGCTAGGCACCTTCGGTGGAAAAATAGATTGTTAGGCATCTTTGGTGGGCAAAAGCAACACGTTAACAGCCCTTAGGTATGGTTGCAAGGCACCTTCGGTGGGAAAATAGCATATTGGTGCACCTTTGGTGGGCAAAATAGTCGATCGATATGGTCGCTAGACATCTTCGGTGGGAAAAATAGCCCATTGGGCACCTTTGGTGGGTAAAACAACATTGAGTGTGCAAAGCAGCTCTTTGGCACGGTCGCTAGGCACCTTTGGTGGGGAAAACAACCTGTAGGGCACCTTTGATGGGCAAAACAACACGTTGGTGCACCTTTGGTGAGCAAAACAACCCGTCGGCACGGTCATTAGGTGCCTTTGGCAGGAAAAAGCACCCATTACACACCTTCAATGGGCAAAATAGTCCATTAGTGCATCTTTAGTGGGCAAAACGGCCCTTCGACACAGTCGTTGGGCACCTTCGGTGAAAAAAACTATCTGTTAGGCACCTTTCTTGGTCAAAACAGCATGTTGGTGCACCTTTGGTGGGAAAAACAGCCTGTTGCTACAATCACTAAGCACCTTTGGCGGGAAAAACTGTAACATCCCGTTACCTATGGGAAGGTTAAAATAGTAAATGGGAGTATTCAGTGAGAGGCAAGAGATGCATTTTATGTTCATGCATAATATAACATGCTCATACAAGTGAATAGTGAACTGTTCTGCGCGTGAAATTCAGTGTACATGCATTCATGAATGATTCCGGGTAAAAATTGGATTAAATTGTGATTGTTGGAAATTTTGAATTTTAGGAAATTATGAATGTTTCGATATTGAAAATATTACATGAATAGTAAAATTGTGAGACTTATGAAATCAAATGAAGATTTGGAGATAGTTGGATTGTAAAGAGAAGAGTTAAAAAGAGTTAGTTCAAAAGGAACTAAGT
>JAOSBO010004261.1:0-13566 GCA_027563915.1 Erythroxylum rotundifolium | reverse complement strand
ATCTCAACCTGTAGGCTTTTGAAGTTGCACGGAAAGCAGTTTGCCAAGGCACTAATAGTAACACTCTCATAATACCTCAAGGAAAGACATTTTTGCTGAAGTCAGTCAACTTTAATGGCCCATGTCAATCCCAGCATATCAATATCAAGGTGATTTACACCAAAGGCTTTTTCTTTTTCATTTGAATTAATGAATCTCCTTTTAGTTGCCAAATAAAATTGTTTATATTTAGCAACTAAACAACACCTAATCTATACTCGGGAAGCTAGTCTTTTTCTTTGTTTCGTGTCCGTGCATAATTATTCATATACTCGTATGTGGTTCAAGATGTCAATCCAGTAAAGGATCACTCGCTTTTTTAGGAAATCTATTCATTTCAGCTACAGGGATCCGTCGTTGCACCAAACAACATGTCCGAGCTGTAAGAGCTCGCTTGGATTCAGTTCAGTTGCAAGAGCTCGCTTGGTCTATGGTGAAGTTGAGACACACTCATGTGGCAGACAAAAGTGCAGTGTACATATATCCTATAGGAACACGTTTTCTTCCTTAGATTAAGAACATGAGAATTTGTAGCTGAAAGTGATGGGAGTTCTTTTATAATTCTTCTACTTTGTTTCTGTTTAGGAAGCAAATGTCTTACTTCTATTAAGGTAGCTACCATGAGAGTTTTTGTTACAAAGCCGTTTTGTGTTTGTAGTTAATTTCTATGTAAATTTTCAGCTGTAATCACGTTATTATACATTCCATTTGTGTATTATGACATGTTTGCAAATTGCAATTAAATGATAAATTGTTTGCTCGTATGAAATTCTTGTGATACATGAAAAATTATTAAAATTAATGATATGCTAAAAAAATTGAAGAATTAAATAAATAAAATTTATAAATAATATTGAATAGTTATTAAACAAATAAGATTTATAAAAAAATTATTTAAAAGATAATTATTAAATTAAAATTATTTTCAAAAAATGAAAAAATAATAATTAAAAGAAAAACATCACGGAAAGCATTCCGTGACGTTTTTAAAGACGTCGCGGAATGTGACTTTCCATGACGTTTCAAAAAATATCACAGAATGTCCAATCTTTCAGTGATGTTTACAAAAACGTCGCGAAAAGTCAATGTTTTTTTACGCCGTGGAAACCTTTTGCCTACACCACATTCCGCGACGTTTTTTGTACATTTTTTTAAAACGTCGTAAATGATATTTTGTGACGTTCTTTGAGATTCTGTGACTTTTTTAAACGTCGCCAATAGTGTTGTTTTCTTGTAGTGATTCTATACATTATCAAAATATCAATGAAATTAATCACTCCCCTAAATCTAACATCATTAACTTTCTTAAGATAGCATAAGATTAAGTCACTCCTTCTGAAGTTAATATCTCTAACTTTTTCTTCTTTTTTTTGAAACAATGAAAAGAGTTTATTATTTAAAAGTATGCCAAAATAGTATCAATTAATTTAAAACATATATAAATTAAGTAGCCAATAACAAAATAAAAATTTAGCACTTACGGAGGTCTTTATTGAAAGAAATTTCCATTAATCATACTTAGTTCTCTCTTAACATCAAATGAACAGATATTTAATTTCCATATGTTTGGTTCTAAAGTGTTCAATGGGGTCTTTATATGGTAAATGGCATTAGACTTATCACACTTAATTGGTATTTTTGTGAGGTCATGCCACAGTCTCTAAGTTTTGTCTAACCCTTAAAATTTGTGTACAATAACTATCGATAGTTACATATTTAACTTTTGTAATTAATAAGGCAGTAGAATTTGGTTTCTTACTAAATCATGATACTAATACATTGCTTAGAAATTGAAAAGTATCGAATGAGTTCTTCTTACCCAAAGAATACTTCCATAATCCACGTTCGAATATCCAAACCAATTCAAAAGTTGTATCTTTGGCATACTAATGTCCTATTGACATTGTACCACATAGGTATCTAAGTATACACTTAATGGATAAAAGATGAGACTCGTTTAGATTGAGTTAAAATACAACAAAAACAGTAATAACTCATTTAGATTGAGTTAAAATCTAACATAAAAACAAATAAATGACAGGGTTGCCTTGTGATGGGATGGTAGGCAAGTTTCGGTACTCAGTTCCAGGTAGTTTGTTTTCCAGTAAGGTACTTTATCAAGCCTAAGCCATTCAAGCAAGCGGATCATAGAAAAACCACTTCTCTTGTGTGTCCCCCTGAAATCCCTTAGAAGTGAAAGCCGCTGCTTCAACCTGGCGAATGAGAATAGCTCGACCAACTCTCTTTTTCACCGTAAAAGAAGAAAAACACTCTTAACAAGATGATTTCGAGATCCTGTTCCCTGCCTATGATTCTTAAGGCTGTAATAAATAATAAAAAAGGTACTGAGATAGGCAGGAAATCTCCAACATAGCTAGAAATAGGTTGACTTGCCTTAAGACTCCAACTAGTTTGAGGGGGATAGAAGTAGGATTGGGTAAGCTTCTTTGATTTCCTAAAGGGAAACTTGAAAACTTGTTTATGGGTAAGCCTTAGGAACTTGGTTAAATAGTACATTTTATTAAGGAATGGAGCTCTAAAGGGGGTGAGTTAAAAAACATGATGTTAGACCTACTCGCATTAACATAGTAATCATACCTTGATATAGTTTTACATTAACTGGCTTAACCTCTTCACCGTTGCTCAACTTAGTAACAATGCTTATAGGTGTCTCCAGTGGCTTATCTTGATTTATTTAAAAGCATTTTGAGTAGTGTTTTGGTGTAATTAGATTGATTGATGAGGATACGCTTCTTTATTTACTTGATTTAAGTTCAAAGAAAAAGTTGAGCTCTCCTATCATGGTCATCTCAAATTCCCTACTAATGTATTTAGAAAATCTTTTACATATGCTTTCATTAGTAGCACCAAAGATAATATCATCAACATAATTAAGATATCTTGCTTATCCTTTTTAATAGATAAAACTTTGGGAAACCATAGTGATCAAATCACGGGCTCAATGGAAAATTAAACTTTTAAAGTTTCTTAATTTAATCTCAATGATTGAATAACTTGAAAAACATTAATCATAAATAAAGGAATCATAATTGATTCAAGATTCTTATTGAAACCTTTTAAATCCCTTTTAAGTTGTCAACCATGAGTTATCTAAGCATCCAATCCCTAATGATATCCACAAAGTAGAGAAAAGGAGACCCAAGTTTTAAGAGGAAATAAATACGAGTGCTAGCTCGCTTATGCTTATTTCCTATAAATAGAAAAAAGCATCGGATTTATTTTTATTTAAATTAAATATTAAAATTATAATTAAAATCAAACTCTGATATAATTTAATTTAATTGTAGTAAAATCAAATATCTTATATTTGATCCTTAAAGTTTCTTAAACTTTACAATCATATTTAACTTATTTTAAACTTATTTTCTTTTTTAGCTGCTATTTATTTGTGACCCATTAGTTTCCTAATATGTTGGCAATTATTATAAATTATAAAGATAATTCATAATTAGAATTAAAAAAATTAAAACTCCTTTTCATCTATCTTTAATTCTCTAATTAAATATCTATAATCATATATCAAGATTGACATCTAGTAATATATCATGACCGCCTAAATATTAGGAATGTCAAAGTGGTTTGATTCAACCTATCCTTGCATAGTTATGATGTATAATTTAATCCTTTCATGCTCTAATATTCCAATTAGATATAGAGTATAAATACGATGTCTACTCCTTTAGATCCAATCATTTTGTTTGGAATGTGAATTATTTCATAAATAAAAATAATTTTAAGAAATTACTAAACAATTACTCCACATCAAATGAAGGTACAACATTCTTTATAGATAGAAGTTCCTTTAAGTTCCAGTGAGAATACAATTTCCAACATTACAATTCTATAGATTCAATCTCATTTTAAAGCCTTTTGTGATAAATTCTCCATATGAACACATCATAACAATTAAACTAAGCTTGGTGAAGTACCCCATCCAGTTGTAATCCAGAGTGTCCTTAGATTCTACAGACAATTTAGCATTCCTTATTCTCCAAATATAGTATAATACTATAGTGAAGCCTGTTTTGAATAGTTTTTGATCAGCTCTCCCATTGCATCTTAACTTGTTATCCCATTTGAGAGTGCTTATCCAAGTTTGGTTATTTTCTTACAAATTGAAAAATCTTAGAAATTGTCTCTGAAATTGATTAGCATATACACATTTGAAATACAAGTGGTTAAGAGTATTCAAAAAGTTTGCACAGAGTAGACATACGGTATATAGTACTTAAAACTTTAGTCTATCTTTAGTTCTTAGCCTTTGAAATGCTACTAACCATAGAATAAACGAGTAAGCTGGAGCAATCTTTGCATCCCAGATGAGTTTATGAAATTTAAATTTAATCAAGGGTCCTAATAACAACCTTCTAGAAGATTCAGTTAAACTTTTTTTAGTGTTATGTAGCTCCCATTATATTGAATCTACTTATGACTGATCAGGTTGTTAATCTAGTAGACTATTTATAATACTATTGGTGCTGTTGTTTGAATGGAAAGGTCAACTCTAGTTTCCATTTTGTATTAGCATATGCACTTTGGTGTTCTCAATAATTAATCCTCTCGGATTATGGTAGTATGGAGTGATATACATCTGCTTTAGAGGATTCCAGTTATTGTGTTAGAATGTCGTGTCCCTTGCATTTCCTATGAAATGTTTGACATAAGGATGCATAAATTGCCTTGTGTTTAGAATATGTAGGAATGCATATGATTATGTAAGTTAGCTTTGAATAATCCATATGTTTTCTTGCTTAATATGTACCATGTGAATCCATTTTACCTATAAACTTTCTTTTCCCACACATATTCTCCAAAGTCTCTTAGCCAGTAAACCTTTTGCCATTATACTAGCTGAGGTGATTCCAAGTCCTCAATAATCCTTAGGCAAACACATTGAGCTCCATTTAACTTTGGGAGAGGTTCCATGATTGTTGTTTTGTCCATTCTAAACAAAATCCGTTTTACATCTATCAATCTCCTTCAGGATGCTCTAAGGTAAATCAAGTTGTGAAAGCAAATAAATAAGCAACTTATTGAGAATAGAAATGGACAATTACAATATGCCTCCATAGGATAGAAATTTGTTACTCCAGTTTGATATTCTCTTTTGAACAGACACAATATTGATTGTTTTGTAAACTCTAAAATTTATAGCCTCAAATGCCATCAGTGCATGGGTTGTGATTTGTAGTAAGGGAAGGGTTGATAACATAAGGAGGGTGAACTAATCTAATCCTAGGTAATCTAAGGCTAAAAAATTATTAAAATAAAAATAAAATTGAACAAGAAATTAAACACGAGAATTTAATTTATGAGAATGTAATTCAGGAATTTAACACAAAAGGAATTAAAATTGAGCAACACAAAATTCGCAATGGAAAATAATCAAGGAAAATTACCATATTATGGGAGAGGAGATTCTTCCTATCATTAATGCTAACCTAGCCATTTATATGTTAATGGGGTGTCATTTTTAGACTATCAAAGGAAAGATCACTCTCTCTAGAGGTATAATCATGCACCCTAATTAAATTATTAAATTTGCAATCTCTTAATTAACAAAAGGCCTACAATTTTAATTAGATCTTAAGCCCTCTTATAAACAATCATGTCTCACACGGGATCTCTCTCTCTATATAATAACTGACTAGATTGATTGCATGGTCAATTAGATCGCCTAACTCTCATTAACTCAATCTAATCATTTTTATCTAGTTCACCATTGTTTACTCAAGGTTACACGCGTTAAGTTTTACTATTTATAACCTTGGTAATTACCGTAAACGCATAGGTCATTCACATAGTACCTAAGGAGTCGATCCCATGAGGAAGGGGATTCTTCTTAAAATCTAAAGCAACTAAGTTCACAATTGTTAATTAACTAGCTAGTGCAAAAATTAAAATTAATCAATAATCAAATATGAGAAATTAAAGTGCCAAAAGAGTAAACAAAATAGTAATTCACATAACAATTTGAAAATCAACCTAGAAATAACCAAGGGAGAGAAAGGGGATTTTAATTCGAAATTAATGGAAACCTAACCAATTATGTCAATACTGAATTAATGGGTCTAGATAGTCCTAAGGTGAATTACTCTCTCTCAAGTTATAATTCTTAACCCTAATTCGAATTATGAGAATCGTAATCTCTCGATCCGCAATTAGTCCAAAACTTAAATTAGTTCTAAATTGTCTACTAACCTACCGAGAATCTATGCTCGATCTCTCATTACACGACTCTACCAGTTTCATCCAATTCTCTACCTATCTATTCACATAACTCTCATTAGCCCAAATCGATGATTTTTCAGTCAGCTTACCCTCTCAATTTATTACCAAGTTCTGAAGAATCGAAATTGAATCACAATTAAATCAAAAGTAAACACAATTGATTAAATTTCATTAATCTCAAGAATCAATATTCAAAGTTGAGTATAAACTTGACTTAACATTCAACACAACTAATCTCAACACCTATTTCAATTCTATACATAAATGAAATTGAAATAAATGGAAATACTATCGGGAACGAAATCTCAGAAGCAGCGATAACGTGAAACCACCTATTCTGGGAAGTACTTTGCGTTTAGCTCGTCTCCGTATCTCTCTTCCTTTGTCTCCATCCTTGTTCTCTTGATCTTTCTCTAGGTTTTTTCTCAAAATTGATAGAATCTATCTTTTTGCATGACTCTCTAGGCTCTCCAATCACTGCTAGTGGTTGCCATTTAATGTTCTATTTATTCTGTAAAGGCCCTAGGTCAAACTCGGGGTTGTCAAGATCATGGTCCGTGCTTGAACCTTTCTGTCATAATCGTGGCCCAATGCGCATGATTGTGTCCTGACCCTAAAACATCATGCAAAACACAACTATCAACCATCTCGGTTTATTGTGGAAATATGAAAATACCACAATCAATCACAACACCCAATCATAATAACGCAATAATAAATAAATTAACATTAAATTAAGGTCAAATCTCAAAGGAAAGTTAAAACATCTTAATCAAACCTAAATCCATACATATATTCATATTCATATTAATATTCAAAGAACAACAAGATGAAAGAAATAAAGAATAGAATGGGGATTTAGATGCCTCGGTAGAGCGGCAACCATGAAGACTCGCTCCTTTTTCCTTTCTCTCCTCTTTCTCTCTCTTTGATGGTTTTCCAAAAGTGGCATAAAATGGAGCTCCTTTAGGTTTCCTCATAATGTCTTTTATAGGATTTTCTAATTTGGGCAGCCCTAGGGCTTTTTTTTTGGTCTCAAAGGTTCGAAAAGTCTCTTGAAAACTCAAGTCAGGAAGTCTGTTGCATTTCTATTGTGCAAGCCATGATCGTGGCCTTGACTTTTGCTTTTTGTCATGATCGTGCCAAACAGGGCCTTGATTATAGATCCTTATGTAACACCAACATATCCCCCAGAAGGATATGTGAATGCCACACAAAACAAAACTAAAACATACCAAACATTTCAAAGCACTTCCAGAGACTCAAGAAAACATACATTACATATCATTAGATGATATTTTATTAGCATAATATATGTTACATATTGTGCTTATCATAATACATGCCATAAATAAAAAAGCCAACTAGTATTAAGGTTATTACAAACTACTTACATCAAAATACAATATGTCACATTACATTTAGTAGAACAAAAAACAGCTCAAAAACTCAAACAAAGCAACTTCCAAAATAGAACACATTCTTATTGGCCATAGTGGTAGTCTTTGTCCAAGTCCTTAAATCTTCTTATCAGAATCTCCATGGAGGCAAAACTACCATGCTAAGCATAAAACTTAGTGGGAATAACTAAATATAATGCATAATCACAATTGTTTCTAACAGTCGTCTAATATTCATATTAACAAATTCAAATCATATTACATCAATCTTTAATTGTTTATATTACAGAGCAATCCAAACAATTTTTCTGAAAGCCGAAAATGATTCATCAATACAAAACATTCTTGCATAAGAACAAAACTCATAAATATTAGAATAGAATGTACATGTATCAGAATATTATAATAGGATATAATCCTTTCAAATGAAAATCTGACTTGTTTCAGATTAGAATATGTTTTGTATTAAATCAAAGATTATCTTGTATCAGATCAAAACTTGTTTATATCAAAACTAAACATGTATAAAAAATGCAAAATATGTTTGTCTACTTATCCTTTTTTTATAATAGAAGTGGGTAACGAGACCAATACAGGAGATACCTATGATTGGTATCACAGAACAAGAGAGACTTATGTCTCGACACCGAAGTGTCCATATCAAGAGACACCGAAGTGTCAATATCAAGAGACATCAAAGTGTCAATATTAGGAGACACCTTAGTGTCACAGAAGCAGTTGCAGACCCTTTTAGTTATGTCTATTTACCCACGTCTAGGACTTGGCAGTTTTAAAACAAACAATTTCAAGTTTTAGAATCATATGTAAAAGATATAGTGCATATCATATGTCTTTATTTCATTTTCCTCAAATTGAACATATGCATGCACATCCAATTAAACTTAACATGCCTTACGAATATAAAAATTTGCAATAATGTACCATTAAATGCATTATGTAGTTACACATTACATATAATTTCACAAATTTCCAATACATAAACAATCATCTTCAATTCACATCATATAAACCCTTTAAAACACATTTGTATTTATAAGGACACATTATTCATTGAGCACACATTGGTTAAGTAATTACCTCAATTAATAAACCATAGCTAACTTAAATCTTACTCAATTAATCTAATATCATCTAAGTTCATTTTCAACCTTATCTAAGTTCAATTAAATCATTACTAAGTACCTTAACCTTATATAGTTCAATATTTGCACAAAACAGAAATTACCATATTAAAATCTTGCCTATAATCGTGGTGAACATTGCCATGATCATGATAAAACCATATGCAGTAGGCCATGATCATGCATTGATGGCCACAATTGTGACAGAACCAAAATTCATTAGGCCATGATTATGCACTAAAAGGAACGATCATGCCCTTCCTTGTTTCCTCCAATTCAACACAAATACATCACACTTAAGCACACCATTTATAGTCCTAATTTTCTAAATTTCATGCTCAATCATGCAACCTCAATTAGACCTAAATGATAGTCCAATTCAAACGTAACATTATGATCTTTGATGCTCCAGAAACAAACATAGAAAACATCTAAGTTCATCTAGCATATTTAACACACATCATCACCAACTTCACATATATTTCATGCCAATTCAATTATCTTAAAGCTTTTATTAATACATGCTATCAAGTGTAGAATTACCTCACCTATTTAACTTTAAATTCCATCTCCAAAGGACTAGCTATTCCTGCCCTTCCAAGCAATCAACATACATCTAAGATCAAGGTGCAACTTTCAGCACTAACATGACAATATCACCGAAAATAGTAGGACCTACTTCTTGATGTAGTGACTTACAAAGATTCTAAGTGAAGGTGATCCAAAATCAACCAAAATTATAGAAGTTAAGAGGAAATGAGAGGTTTCAGTGGAGAGAAGCAAATGGAAGAAATAAGGTTGAAACAATGAAGGATGATTCACCACCTTTGGATCCTAGGTGTTTTTTATTTAACCAAGCACATGTCACACATGAAGGTCAGCTACTTGTCCTTCAATGAATCCATCTATATGTCTTCATGTGTGGTTACCAAGTGTCACAATTCACTTGTACTCAACAAATGTTGACAAATGTCACTTAAAGTATAGGCTTAGTTATACTCATTTTCATATACCAACTTGTCTTGCCACTTAGCAATTTTCCTAGTCGAAATGTACATTTACTACATAAATTCTTTAATGGTATTAATTAATTTCCAAGTTACTAAGTATGATCCATTAAAATAAAATTAAATCCATATGTAATTTACAATCATATCACAATTTGAACACCTATCACTTATACTTTCATGAATATGTAACATTTTAATTAGGGTATAATTGGGGGCTTTACGATTCTCTCCCCCTTAAAAGAATTTCACCCTTGAAATTCATACCTGATGAGAACAGCTAAGGATATTGAACTCTTATGGTTGATTTTGGTTCCCATGTTGTTTCCTCGCATTCATGGTGTTGCAAGAGTATTTTAGCTATAGGTATTTTTTAAAATAGACACAGGCCCTTCTTCATAAGTCAAATCCAGTTGTTCTTGAATTTCTTGCATAGGAATCTTATGTTTTTTATCAAGCTGATATTTGCTTAACATAGAAACATGAAACACATCATGCAACTTGCCCAATTCTTTAAGAAGAGCTAATTGATAAGCTATTAGTTTGACTCTCTTAAGAATCTCATAAGGAACAATATAACGTGGGCTAAGCCTACCTTTGTTCCTAAACTATAGTATGTGTTTCCATGGCAATACTTTCAAGAATACATTATCACCTACCTGATACTCAATATCTTTCTTTTTTAAATGACGCAGGACTTATACCTATCACTGGCAACTTTTAATCTTTGTTGGATAAATTGAACTTCTCTTTAGTATCATTCACAATATCAGGCCCGATCATCTTGCTTTCATTTAATTTAGTCCAACATATTAGAGTTCTACATCTCCTACCATATAGGGATTCATAAGGCGTCATGTCAATACTAGCCTGATAACTGTTGTTGTAAGCAAACTCCATCAGAGAAAGATAGTTGTCCCAAGAAAGATAGTTGTCCTAACTTCCTAGAAATTCTATAACATAACCCCAAAGCATGCCTTCCAATATATGAATAACTCGTTTAGATTATCCATCTGTCTGGGGATAGAAAGTAGTACTGAATTGGACTTGAGTACCCAAAGCCTTTTACAGACTTTTCCAAAGTCTCGAAGTAAATCAAGAATCAAGATAAAAAAAATAGATAGTGGCATACCATGCAACCTCACTATCTCATTCACATATAGGTCTGTAAGCCTATTCAATGAATAGTTAGGACAAATAGGCAGAAAGTGAGCAGATTTAGTGAACTTATCAACAATCACCTATACAACATCATGCTTCCTTTTAGTGAGAGGAAGTCCACTGACAAAATCCATAGTAATGTTATCCCATTTCCATTGAGGAATTGAAATAGGATGTAACAAACCAAATGGAACTTGGTGCTCAGCTTTAACCTACTAACATGTCAAACATTTAGATACATAATCCACTACATCATATTTCATACTTGACCACCAGTAATGCTGCTTCAGATCTTGATATATTTTATTTCCACCAGGATGCATCGTCAATATAGTATTACAAGCCTCAAACAATAACTTTTTCTTTAATTCATCATTAACTGGCACACATAATCAATCTTCATAATACAGATCACCATCTCCTTTCACAGAAAATTCTGGTTGTTTTCTTTCTCGAGTCATCAAAATAAGTTGTTGTAACTTATCATCAAAATTTTGAACATCACAAATTTCTCGCCTCATGGTAGACCTTGCTTTGAATTAAGGTATTAAAGCCTTATTAGATACAAGTCTCCTTTCACTCTGTTGCACAAAATAGTCTTCCAATTTAAGGGATCAAGCACAAAATTAGCCTTACCCAGATGGTAATCTTTAAATAGTTCCAACCAACATCGTTGTCTCAGATTAAGTTCCTTCTAAGTAAGTAGGTACTTCAAACTTTTATAATCAGTAAAACTCCTACACTTTTCACCATACAAGTATTGCTGTCATATTTTCAAAGCAAACACTACTGCTTCAAGTTCAAGAAAGAAGTTTAAGATCATGTGTAGGGTGGTTCTATTCATGAGGCTTCAGTTGCTTAGAGGCATATGTAACTATCTTTTCTAGATGCATCACTAAATATAACATATTCCTTACCAGAAGTAGGTTGATCCAACATAGGAGCTTCAATAAGCATTCTTTCTAGTTAATCAAAACTATTTTGACATCTAGCAGACCATTCATACTTCACTCCTTTTCATAGCAATTTAGTCAAAGGGGATGCCATTACCGAGAATCCCTTCACAAACTAGGGATAGTAACTTGCCAAACCCAGAAAGCTTTTCATTCTGTCACACCCTGCAGTGGCTTCTAGTTAACAATTGCTTCAATCTTACTAAGATCAACTCTAATCCCTTGATAGGAAAAAACATGTCCTAGAAAAGATGCCTCCTGAATCCAGAAGTCACACTTACTCAGCTTAACGTACAACTGCTTTTCCTGTAGTGTTTGTAACAAAACCAGCGGGTGCTCAACATGATCATGTTTATTCTTGGAATAGACCAAGATATCATCAAGAAACACCACTACAAACTAGTCTAAATAAGGCCTAAACATTCTATTCATCAAATCTATGAATGCAGCTGGAGCATTAGTTATGTAAATATAGTTCCCTAGAGTTATGTAAATATAGTTCCCTAGAAAGCAAGTTCATTTACATGTACCTTAATCTTCTTTAGTTACAGTTTTGTAATGGAAGTATTTATTATTAATAAAATAAACGAGTTTGGTTTTAATGAACATTATATATCTAGTCATAAGGTACCAAGCTTATTTTATAAGTAATATAAATATAATAAAGATGTATGAGAAACATGTATATTATTAGAATCTAAATTAATGGATTCACAGTTGAATAATCAAGTTGGTTGCTTGATTATGGTATAGACTGTATTGTTGCAATTTATTTCCGTGTAAGTAAAGGAGTTTACCTCAAGGAAATGATGAGTTTCATATCATGATAGTAGTTGACTATTTATAATGGCATTATTAAATGAATCTAAAGTATGCTTTCAAGAATAAAGTGGGTTGTTGCTTTAATCTTAAAACATACAACTTAAGCATTCGCTTATTATGAACCACAGTCTTAATGAGTAGTGAACTTTGACATTAAATTGCTAAATAAAGATGGTCTTTACTATGGTTTATCATTAAATGGAGTTATGAACTTACCATTAAATGGTTTAATGGTTATCTTTTAATGTTAGCATATAACCTATTAGCATTCATTGGATTAAAGAAGAAAGATGTGCATTGGATGGACCATCTTCATTCTTCCATCTTCCAAAACCAAAACTGGTAGGTTAATAGTCTTTTCATATGGCCTTCTTAAAGATAAATGAGAATAGTCTCATTTATTGGCGACTTTATGATTGATTAAAGTAAGAAGTGATGCATTGGATGCTATTGTCTTCTTCCATTTCATGCATAACTGAAATTGAGGGTGTAAGAAGGTGCTCTTGCATGTTTAACTCTCTCTTTGCATGAGTGATCCGAAATTTGCATGAGAAGGGTCTCATTTTTTGTTCATTTCTTCTAAGAAAAATGTCATCCAAACATTTCTTCTCCTTTCCCACTAAAGGATTTTGTTAACCAAGTGGTCCTGGAAGAACAAGAGGTAAATCAAATTGCTTGAGGATACAACAACAAGGAGAGGATAAATTGACAAAGAAAAGGATTCAAAAGCAAAGGCTTTGGATACAAGAAGAAGGAGAGGATAGCGCAGCGAGAAATTAAAGCTGTAGCG
>JAOSBO010004244.1:0-13570 GCA_027563915.1 Erythroxylum rotundifolium | reverse complement strand
ATCAACTAGGAGTAAACAAATGCAATAGCAGCTATGAAAATGCAGCCAATTTATAATATAAACTTGGCTCAATCAGACAGGCAGGGCCACAATCTTGCCCGACGTCGGGCTAATATGAAAACTCAAATTTTTGACCATTTCTAGCCCGACATTGACCCAGGTCTTCCACAGAATAAATAAAACAGATGTAACAGCCACTAGGAGTCTTTAGTGAGCCTAGGGAGTTTTCCAAGATAGCGTTATTCTGCCAATTTCGAGAGAGACCTAGAGAGAGATCAAGAGATTGAGGAAGGAGATGAAGGAAGAGAGACATGAAGATAAGTTTGACACAACATACTTCTCAAATAGGTGTTTTCCCACAGTTGTTGCCTCTGAGATCTACTCTGACAGTATTTCTTATTATATTTTGATTTTATTGATGTATGAAATTAGGATATTCATTGGAAATATTGTTGTTGAGCATTAATTTACTGTCTATACTCACCTTTGGGTTTTTTAGTTCATGAGATTAATAAAGTTTATTCGATTATATTTTCCTTTGATTTAATTATGATTCAAATTCTATTCTTAATAACTTGACAATAAACTAAGAGGGTGAGCTAAGTAAAAATCATCAATTTAGGCTAATGAGAGTTAGGTGAATCGATAGGTAGAGAATTAAATCAAATCAGTAGAGTCGTGCAATGAGAGATCGAGCATAGATTCCTGGTAAGTTAATAGACAACTTACTCTAAGTTAGGTTTTGGGTCAATCGCAAATCGAGAGATTGTGATTCCATAATTTAAATTAGGGCTCATCAAGTAGGATTAAGAATTATAACTCGAGAGAGAGTAATTCACCCTAGGATCATTTAGGCCCATTAAGTTGAAAATTGCGTAATTAGTTAAATTTTCTTTTGTTTCGAATTAAATCCCCTTTTTGTTACTTGGGTATTTCTAGGTTAATTTCAGATTGTTTGTGTTAGTTCTAATTTATGAATTTCTGTATTTTAAATTATAATATTTGATCAATGATTGATTTATTTTCTGTAATAGTTGGTTAGTTAGGTTATTGCAAATTTAGCTGACCTTATATTTTAGGACTAATTACCATCCTCGTAGGATCGACACCTTAGGTTACTATACAAATGACCCATACACTTATGATAATTACCAAGGTTATAAATAGTAGAACTTAGCGCTTGTAACCTAGAGCGAACATTTCCCTGAATCTTCCATTTTGGATCAACACGATGACTTTTTTGTTTCCCGCTATTGGAACAAGCTCACTAGGCTGGAGCAATTTGACACCAAGAATGCCCACAACAACATTATACAAAGCCATGAGCACTTGTTGTTACATAAATTCATATGTCAAATGTTCTTTAACAAATCAGAAACTAACAAAAGCTCAACGAAGGAACTTTTTTTGTTGTAGTGCATAGATCACAACATCCTAGTGTACACCTCCACATATGTGTTGAATGTTATTTTTGTGACTTTACGTAAGAGGGGCAATAATTTGGGTATGGGTTTTTTGGTTTCTACCATTGCTAAGTACTATAGTGTGGATTATAGTGGCCTAACTACCCACTACCCTGATTTTCTAAATCAAAAATACTTATGGTGTGCTAAAATCCTAAAGTCCTATAAAATAGAACTCTGGAATATCAGTCAAAAATCACTTATGAAGGTCAGGGCCAATCAAGCAAGGTCTAGCATAGCACCACCTCAGTAGACAAAAGAGGACTTGACCATTGAGGAGTTTAAAGAGAAAGAAGAAACATACAAACGTGATTGGAAGAAGGTGCTTAATATAATATTTGCCAACACCAAAATAATTACAAACACACTTATGAAAAAAATCTAGGATGATGAAGGAGATGGCCTGCACACAACGACATCAGAGCTAGGATATACATCAGGTTCAGCAATACTTCGAAGCTTAAGGTGTACAATTGCCACCTTAGACACTATCCCTGCCTCCATCACTATAAGGTTTTATTTCTAACCCTTTTCTGTCAAGTTTAGTTCTTATTTTATTTTATTTTATGTTAGTTCCTTCCATGTAAGTGTGTTTGTCTCCTTCTCACATTGAAGACAATATGTTATTCAAATGTGTGGAGGGTTGTGTGTTTTGCTTTGAATGTGAATTTTGCATATTATTATGTTAATGTGTTAGGTTGTATATTGTGAATTGTGTGAATGTATTGAGCGCTTAGATGGAATGAAATCGATTTAATTTTGAACATAAACTATTAAGTTGTAAAGAGTCATTAGCTCACGAAATTAGTGATATGGATTCTTTGGCTAAAATATGCAAGGTAATTAGGATTCAATGTTAGTTTATCACCCTATAAGTTGTCACATTTAGTCCAAATTTTAGGTCTTTTGACTAAGTACCTTTGCTATTATTTTTTTCATGAAAACAACTAGTTAAACCAACAAGGTAGGCATTAAAAAAATATGTTTGTAAATTTTAAATAAATAACTATTATGTTAATCTTTAGGTTATGAATACAGCTAGTAGCCAGTTAAAAACAAGATGTAGCCAAATAACTAAATCGATATGCATAAAAATTGTGTGCCTTCAAGTCAAAAGTCTATAATGACATTCCATCTAAGCAACTTAATTAAAACATGACTTAGTTAAGTAACTGGATTGTCATTCATCACTAATGTTTACGTCTGTGTAAAAAGACTCGGTCCATGTCCATAAAAAGTAACAAAAAAGAATGTTTTCTAATAAAAACCTATCAAACTTGTAAATAGCCTAACTTTTTATAAAAACGTACTTAGGATTAGTTACAATGTTTGAATGACCAAATAATTATTAATGTGAGTGTACAATTGAAAGGGGTGAATAAACTTGACATTTAAGTTTTGATAAATATGTAAATTTAGTCCAGAGCTCCTAGACATAGATTTTGTATGATAATGATTTGGAACAACTTGAATGATTGTGTTTAAAGTTAAATTTATTTTATGAAGTTGAAGTCATTGTCTCATTATTGCATTACGTGCTTTGTGATTTTTTGTTGTTTGTTTTTTCGTTTGCTTGAGGAGTAGTAAACGTTTAAGTGTGGGGATGTTGATAAGTGTAAATTACTTCATGTTTTAGGGTGTAGTTTGATATGTGTTTAGTCATTAATTCAACCATTTAGTATGTGTTTAGGTTAGAATTGTGTTAGTTAAGTGTTTTGAGGGTTAGTACAAGCTTTGGAGCTTAAATATTATGTTTTTGAGGTATCTTGATGTGATTGCTAGTGTTTCAACATCAAAGAACAAAGGAGTTTCAAAAACATTCAGGCCGAAACAACGACCCACGATTGTGGTTTACCGGGACATAATCATAATAGAAGCTCTAAGAATGGCCCACGGTCATGGCCTGAATGCCACTATCATGATATAAGGCTTAGGTGTGAGCCACGATCGTGGCCTGCATCGGGCAGATGCATAAACACTTATGAACTTCACATTTCAAGGAGCTTTTTAGACCTTTCAAACCCTGGAAACGCCCTAAGCTTACCCAAAACATAAGAGATTATTTTTAAAAAAATAAAAGAAGAAAGAAATAACTTTTCTTGCAGCCACACTTGAAACCTTAAAGGGAGAATACTATGAGAGAGGAAGAAGAAAAAGGAAAAGGAAGATGAGGAAGATGAAGCTGACTCGATGTACTTCCCAGATCAGGAGGTTTTCCAACGTCGCTGTCTTTCATCATCTATTCCAAGTTTTATTTCCTTTTCATTTGATTTTATTTATGTATATAATTGAGATGGATAGTATGATGATAGAATTTAGAATATTGATGATGTTCTAAACTCTACTTCGGGATTTTATTTTGATTTAATGATAATTTATTAGATTATGTTTATTGGCTGAATGTCGTTAATTGATTTCATTCTTGCATAATTCGATAATGTACTAAGAGGGTGAACTGAATGAAAAATGATTAAATCATATTAATGAGAGTTAGGCGATTTAATAGAAACCATGACAAATCATATTGGTAATTGTAGGGAGAGAGATCCTGTGTGATGTTCCAATAGTTTATTAGAGTGCTTTATATCTAATTAGGATTTTGGATAATTTGTTAATTGAGAGATTGCAAATTTCATAATCTGATTAGGATTTATAATTTAGGGTTTAATGGTTATAACTCGAGAGAGAGTAATCAACCCTAGTATAGTCCAGAACCGGCACTCCATTCACACATAACTGACTAGTTTAGCATTAATGATAAGTAAAATCCCCTTTCCCATAAATTGGTAAATTCCTTAGGTTGACTTCTATTATGATTGCATATTGCTCACTTGTTAATACTTTCATGTTTAACTTCTGGTTTAAGTGGCTGAATTCCATTCTTGTGATTACTTTCCATTACATTGTTTATTTTGAGTTTCATATCTTTTTAGCCTTAGATTCTAGGATTAGATCACTCCCCCACCTCGTGGGATCGACATCTCTTATACTACAATTGTGACCTATGTACTTTTAGTATTTGAGGGCTTATAAATTTTAAAGCTCGAATGACATGATCAATAAGCAACAAACATAAGTCAAAATAGAGAAGTTCAAAAGATAAATAAATAGACATGTAAATGAATAAGTAAATAAATAAAAATAAATTTTGAAATAATAATTAGATTAATAAAAGATAGGCTTTCATAATATTATAATCCCCAGTAACAATGCCAAAAACTTGATTTAATTTCATTTGTTCTTTTAATAATTATGAGTTTTAACCACAAGTGCACAGTATAGCAGTAGCTAGCACTGACAAGTACGAGTCGATCTCACAAGGACTGTAAATACTAGTATTAACCTTTTCTCTATTATCTAACCACCAAATTAGGTTGTGAATTTAATTAAAAATTAAACTAAACTAATTAAACTAAAGTAAACACAATAATGAACTAAGATGAAGAGCATACTATAACTAAACAATATCAAATAAGTAGTACCTAAGTGATGAATTCCCCTAAGATATCCTAAACACTAACCCTTTCTCATGCAATTAAATTATTGATTATTAGACCATGAAAATTCCTATCTTATGTTAATATCTTTTTCAATACTTTTAATGACTAACCCTCAGTTAATTAACTGAAATCTCTTTCTAGTTATAACCCGTAAGATTGCATTACTCGATTGGTGAATTTCAATATTAAGTTTGACCCTAATCTAAAAGATTTATGTCTGCCTATCTCTAGGTTTGTATGCAACTCTTTCCAAATATGGTAGAACTATTCATACGAAAGGATTTCTCAATCCAAATCATATGAAATCAAAGATTGGACTAATATTTTGGATATATTAGTTCAAGAATCTAAATACATGACTGAATCGCAATAAATCAATCAACAAAAGTTCATTGAATAAAAGAGTATATAATATTATCGTGCCAACTTAGAGTTAATCACACTTAGGCATTAACCAACTTAGTTCCTAAACATAGAAAACAAATCCAACATGAAATATTTAGAAGAACAAATAGAAATAGAAGAATTCAAGTTCTATCTTCCCCTTTTGTCTCTAAGAAAATCTTCTTGCAATTTGGATTGAAGGTTGTTCTTTATTAGATCTTATGACATAATTTTCGTGTTTTCTTTATCCTTTGTTTAGAACTGCTTCTTCTATGATGTTTAATACAACTCTAAAATGCTTACCCCTATGTAGCCTTGAATAATATCTTTTTATGGTAAGAACTAGGATTTTTGGGACATACGTGATCACTCACACGATTGTGTGGGTGATCGTGTATCTCAAAAACGTTGACTTTACATAATTGCAGGAGCTTAAACGGGTAATAGACATGGTTATGTATGTCAACATACATAGACGTGTATCTTCACCCAGGCATAAACAGTGTCTTTGAAGCTCCACATGTTTGTAGTGACTTACACAGTCGTTACACGTGGCTGTGTATTATAAAAGTTGCTTAAAATTTTCGTTTTATGCCATAAGTTTACCCAAATTCCTCTAATTTTAGTTTATGAAGGCAATTATCACTTACAAACACACTTGAAGCAAAATAAGTACAAAAAATATTTATAACTATTAAATAACAAGCAAAACACACTAAATATGGATATATAAATATACTCAATTATTCATTTATCAATAAGCATAATTTTGGTCTAGGATAATTTGATGAGATGTTATTTAGTTATATTAATTGGACCTATCTCTTTCATTTTATTGCTTAAATTGAAAAAAGTAGACAGATTACTACAATGGATTAGGCGTGATCACACTTAATGTTAGATTCATCCCAAGAATTTGAATTCAATTAAGAAACTTATTTCTTGCCTTATTATGTAGGGATTTGGATTTGTTTAGATAGGGATCTTCATAGAATAATAGGAAGCTAGTTTTTTGGAGTAGGAAGAGAGGAGAAAAACATGTTCTTTACTTCTCCATATCATCCTATTTTGTTTTCTTTATGTTTCTGTTCATCTCTCATCTTTTGTTCTATTTTTAGTGTTGGAACTAAGTATATATGTAAAATATTCTGATTCAAGGAGATTCAAAACTCTAGTTGTAACCTCGTGAGTTTTTCTTCTGAACCTACATTTTTATCTTAATTCAAGTGTTTTGTATTCTTATATTACATAAATAATCAATATTGATTGATCTAAAGAATTAATTCAATTGGTAGAGGTTGAACCTTAAAGCAACTGATAAAGTTGCTCTTTTGTGACCGTAAGGTCATAAGTACAAGTCATGAAAATAGCCTCTTTGTAAAAATACAAAGGCAAAGTTACATACATCCTCCCCAGACTCCTACAAAGCAGAGAGTTTTGTGCAACTTTAATTATTCTATAGCTATGCATGAATTCAATCATCCGTAATTGTCATGAAGGATTGGTAGAAGTAGCAAACAGGTCATTTATAAAGTTGCATATTTGACTTAGGAGAAACAAAATAAAACTAAATTGAATAGATGTACCTATTTTAATTATTTAATTTAGGGTTTAGTCTTTTTTACTAAGCTTATTACTTTCATTTAATTAATATGAAATGCTATCATACCCAATTAGTTAATGATAAGTTTTCGTTTAAATGTTGAGTTTGAACCAATTAATTTAGGGTTGAGACTAATTATGGCTATCATAATAAGTTTCAGACTAATTGGTTAAATTGTGAAAATTATTATTTTTAACCCAATTTTCAAAGTTATGATTGGGTGAGGTCTTTTCCTTGAATCGTTGTTAATTAAATTTGAATTTTTCAATCTTTATTTTTAGTTAATAATTTTGATTATTTGTTAATTTTGGTTCATTAGTTAATTAGTCATAAATCGCTAATTTGTTTAGACAATTGAAATTAATAAATTAATTGCTAATTCTCTTATGATTCAACTTGGCTCAACTATTATAATAAGAATTTAATGAATCATAATTAAATTTGAGGACTTCAATAAGCCTATCAAAGAGATTGTTGAAATAACTTTCTATGAAGTGGTAATCTCAAAAATAGCTCCAAACCTAAGGTAAAATGAATGGATGTTTGTAAATCTAAGGAGCATTGAAGGTTGGGGATCAAAGCAATAAAAATAATGAATAAGGTCCTCTAAGCCAACAAACAACAACTATAACAATGGGTTAGAGAGAGACATTCTACCTTCTCTCTAGCACATAGCTCACGATTTTGATTCTGCTCCTTTCCTTTTCCATTCCTCACTCCACCCAGCTATCTCTACTGCCATTTTCCTTCCTTCTACCTCCGTTCACCTTGACTACTACCTCTCCCAAATAGAATCTGGGCAGGTTGGCCCCCCCTGTCCCCACCATTCCTTCCCGCCTCTCCTTCACTATCTAAAACAGATACTACCTTCCACTATGCCCTCAGTCCAGACCTCAAATCCTTCAACACTTGGCATGAACGGGGAAGATTTTCCCCCACTGCCCTCTCACACCTCCTCCCTGTCCACCTTAGGAAACTCAGTCAAACCTCTTCCTAGCCCTTCTCTCACCCCTTCCACAGATGCCCCTCTCCCCTCTCCAACCCATACCTCCCCTTGCCCCCAGAAACCTGAAAACCCTATTTCTGCAAGGAGAACATGGAAGCAGGTTGTTGGAGGCGATTCTGCCGCAACAGATCTGGCTTCGCATTTTTGTCCTCCCAAGACGAAAAATGGGCGCCCTATTGTGTTTCCAGATCAGGAAACTCTACAGGAAAGGGTAAAATCTTAGCAAAACTCCTTGATTGGTTTCTTTTGGGATAAACGACCAGCATTTCCCGTTATACAACAATGGGCCAAATCCGTGTGGAAGAATAAGGGTTTCGAGGAAGCAACTATAGTTGAAGACAGGTACATCCTCTTCACCTTTTCCTCTAAAACTCAAGCCTCAAAAATAATTGAAGAAGGCCCATGGCATATCGCAAACTTTCCACTATTTTTACAGCCATGGCAGCCAGGGTTTCAAATTTCTTGTAGGGAAAGGAGATCAGTGCCCCTATGGGTAAACCTATTTAATGTTCCCCTTGAATACTGGAAAACTAAAGGCTTGAGTATGATTGCTAGTTATCTCAGTAATCCCCTATGTCTAGATGAAAATACAGCAACAAGGAAGTGGTTGGGATATGCCCAGATGTTCATTAGCATGGATATTTCCAACCTTCAGGAGTCTATCCCTATTATAAGATTGGCATTTGATGGTTTTTTCTATGAGGATAACGTGCTAGTCAAATATCAGTGGAAGTCGTCCCTCTCAACTCAAGGTAAAAAATGGGTGCCTACGTGTAAGGTTTTTATTAGAGGAGATTATAATGAACTAATGGGTGAGGCTCTCATCACTACTAGAAGCGGGCAGAATGAGGGAATTGACACTGTGACTGTGACAAAGGATCATGTGGGTAAATCTGAGATAGCATGTGTAGGGAGTGAATTGAAGTTGCTTGACACAGTAGAGGGAAAAGGGAGTGATTGTCCTAATAGGGAAGGGGATATTACTAAAACCACAGCTGAAGTTACTGCAGAGGTAACTATTGTTGCTAGCCCAATTTAACAACTTATTCTAACTCATTCTACAGACACCTTTAGGGATAGCTCTACTGAATCTACTTTAGAAGACAAGAATGAAACTAGTTTGGACAAAAAGGAGGAAGACCCAACTATAGGTGATCTTGTCGTTGTGGTAAAGAAGACAAGCAGTAGGAGTTGAAGGAAGGGCTCCAAATCCACTTTTGCTTAATTTATGAAGATAATCGCATGGAATGTGAGGGGGATTAATTACCCCAAAAAGCTCTCAGCTTTAATGGATTTTGCCAAATGCACTAATCCATGGATCTATGCTCTACTTGAAACTAAAGTTAGAGCCGAAAACCTTAAATTACTAAATAAATTGGGTCCCAAGTGGACTTTTATTTCTAATCATCAAGTTCATAGTTATGGCAGAATTATTATTGGATATGACTCCAGTTTTGTGGAAGTTCAAGTCCTTGCTACAGAGACGCAAGTTATACATTTGCACTGTCACCTCATTCGGGAAAATGCTGACATCTTCGTCTCCTTCATCTATGGGTCTAATCATGTTTTCCAGCGAAAATAGTTATGGGAGAGCTTGATTCAATTCCAAAATATGGTCAATGGGGCTTGGCTACTTTCTGGAGACTTTAATACCACATTATACAGAAAGGAAGCTGATGGTAACTTCAGCCCGAACACCTTTTCTACTGATTTTCAGGACTGTGTGGAACAACTAGGCATCTTTGATCTAAAGGCTCAGGGACATTTTATACTTGGAGTAATAAGCAACAGGGCAGATGGGCTCTATGGAAAAAATTGGATAGAACCATGGTGAATCAGGAGTGGATAACTTAATTCCTGAACAGTGCCACTTATTATATAGACCCTCTATTTCAGACCACACGCCTATGCAAATTGACAACTTAGCTCACTCTTAGGGAAGAAAAAGCCCTTTTAGATTTAATAATCTATTGCTTGATGATGAGGGTTTTACTAAGGCATTACATAAAGGAGTGGGCATTTTGGTGGAGGGTACTAAACAGTTCAAATGTGTGCAGAAACTAAAGGCTATTAAAAGAGAAATGAAGCTCTTAATGAGTAGGAGAGCTTCCTCCACTCAACAAGTAGTTAACACCGCAAGAGAGGACCTCACTAGGATCCAGCAGCAACTTCTAATCAATCCAACCAATGCCAGCCTACTGTCAACCGAGAAAACTCTATTGATGAATTATCTCTCCAAAGCAAGGGATCATGATAGCTTACTAGAGCAAAGAGCCAGAGTTAATTGGCTAAAGGATGGTGAACGGTGCACTAAATTCTTCTTCAATTAGATCCTAGCCAAACAGAATACTAATAGAATTTGATCCCTAAAATTGTAGAATGGGGAGGAGATTTCTAAACCATAGGATCTCCTTAAGGAAGCTGAAAGATATTTCAAGTGTTTCTATGGCCACTCTCGGACCCCTTCTAACCTAAACTATTTAGAATCCTTCATTTAGAGGAAGATCACTTAGGAACAAGCTGCCACTCTCATTAAGCTAGTGGATGAGAAGGAAATAGAGGAGATGATTTTCCACATGCATCCGAATAAATCTCCTGGTCCTGATGGGTTTAATAGTTTCTTCTTTCAAAAAACATGGCATGAAACATAGCATAAAGCTATATTGGAATTCTTCTCCAATGGGATCCTACTGAAGGAAATAAATAAAACTCATATATGCCTGATCCCTAAAAACCGTGCTCATCTTCCTTGGAAGACTACAGGCCTATTACATGTACTAATGTCCTTTATAAGATTATTTCTAAAATCTTGGCAAATAGGCTGAAAGGGGTAATGGATTTTTTTATTTCTGAAAACCATAGTGCTTTCCTACGGGGAAGAAGAATTGGTGACAACTATGCCATAGTCCAGGAATTAATGAAGGGATACCAAAGGAAAAATAGCCCTCTTAATTGTACTATTAAGGTTGACTTCAAAAAAGTCTTTGATCATGTGGAGAGGGAGTTCCTCCTATGAACACTAAGGCTAATGGGATTGCCTGAGGTATTCATTACTTGGATCTCAGCCTTCTTCACCTCACCCACTTACTTCATCCTTGTTAATGGTTCTCCAACCAACTCCTTTAAGGGCTTCAGAGGGCTGAGACAAGGGGACCCTATCTCCCCTTATCTCTTTATTATTTGTATGGAAGTGCTTAGCCTAATAATCTGGAAAAAGGTGGACAACAGTAGGTCCTTTCACTTCCACTCTAAATGCAAGAAGATCGGGTTGACTAACTTATACTTTGCAAATGACCTATTGTTATGCTCTAAGGCTCATACTCAGTCTATAGAGGTTCTAATGTCTTCCCTGACTGACTTCAGGGATTTATCAGGGCTAGAGATTAATCTCTCTAAAAGTCACTTTGTTTTAGCCACAGGAGCTAACTTTATGGAACACAAAATCTGTCTACTTACTGGAATGGCCAAGAAACTTGCCCCTTTAACCTATTTAGGGCTGCCTATAACTACTAAACAAATCCAATTCTTAAAATGTCAACCCTTGTTTGAGAAAATTCAGAAACATTTGGTCATGTAGACTAACCGAGTTCTTTCCTTTAATGGGAGGTTACAACTTATCAAAGCGGTATTAAATTCCCTCCACATCTACTAGTCCTCTAATATTCCCCCAGCAAAAAGGGTCATCAAATCAATTGAGAAACTATTCAGAAGATTCTTATGGGGGAACCTGAAACCAACCATCATCTAACTAAGGTTAAATGGCAGGATGTATGCGGAAGAAAGGAGGAAGGGGGACTAGGACTGATTTCCATAGCTTCCTTTAACAAGGCTGCTCTGATTCAGCATCTATGGAATATCCTCCTAGAGAAAATTTCCCTTTGGGTAAGGTGGGTGCACAACTATATCCTACAAGGGTCAAGCATTTGGTTTATAACTATTAGACCCTCATTCTCATGGCAAATATGTCAACTATTGTGATCTAGGCCTTTACTTGAACCTTTGGTTTCTTGTAGGATAGGAAATGGAGAAAAGGCACCTCTATAGTTTGACAACTGGACAGGACTAGGCCCCCTAATCAGACATATTCAGGCTCTCCAGATATGGAATAATGTCCTCATTAAGGCTAAGGTCAAGTCAATTATGCACAGAGGGCATTGCAATGCACCTATTGAACTACAATCCTTAATACCAAACCACCAACCCAACCAATAGCAGGATGATCTATTCTATTGCCTCAACCTTCCTCCTAACACGTTCAGAATCTCTAAATTTAGCCAGTGGCAAACACATAACTGTCCAAGAAAAGAATGGTTTCCTATTGTACGGCACAAGTCCCTTATGCCCAGTTCCTCAATTCTACTATGGCTCACAATTCAGAATAGATTGAGTACTACTGATCGACTCCACTACTTGTCTATCACTTCGGAATGTGTGCTATGTGAGAGGCTACCAGAATCAAGGGATCATCTGTTTTTTGCATGCCCATTCTCACATTTCCTATGGGAGCATGTTAAAGCTTTAAATTTAAGCCTCCTTTAGGCTCAACCTTCACTAAAGCCATAGAATGGCTACTGAGCCTGTCCCAAACTTCCACTCAAAATGAGCATATCTATATTATCTCTCTCGCCGCCTCCATTAAGGAGATCTAGCAAGAAAGAAACTATAGAAGATTCAAATCCAAAGCTCGCACAAGGGAGGAGATACTGAGCTCTCTGATTAGTAAAATCAGAGAGAAAATCCTAAATTCAACAAATTCAACAAGTTATGCAGGTATCAGCGCAAATCTAGCTTCATCATGGCAAATCAATTAAATAACTGTTGCAGGAATTCTTTAAAGGATCAGAAGAAAGTACCTGTTCCCACGCTCGTGATTGGAGCAGCTGACAAGATTCTTTCTAAGGGCTACTGATTGGAACGGCGCTCCCTTAGGGAGGAACCAAAAACTGCATTAGAGACAAGAAAATGGGCAATATATGTCCATCACGAAAAGACACACGATGAGGCACACAAAATGAGTTTTTCAAGATTACCTCATGGATGAATCTTCTTCTTTCTTTTTTTAGCCTCTCAACGGTATGGCACAGCCCCAACAGAAGGACTGAGATGACCAGCTGGAACCCCTAACCTGAAGAGAAGCTATGGTGTTGTCGTCATGAGCCGCATCCTCTCTGAGAACAAAGCAGTGAAGGAACCTGATCATGCAAGAGTACCAGAGAGCACAATTGAGGATAGCTAACTTTTCTTACCTTGAATGATGAATCAATTGAATGACGACGGCTGAAGGGTGATTAACACTAATTCGGTAGCTTCTGAAGAAGCTTCCAAAAGGGCATCGACTGTTTTACTCTAAAAGGAGTCCCGAGTGTTTTTAACTCTTCATCTGACGCGGAGTCGTTTTTATTTTCTCACAATACGAAGTCATTTCATGCCAGCGTAGAGCATTGTCTGCTTCTGTAGCTTGTATTAAACTTACCACTTCTTATTCTTTAATCAATATAACCTTTAATTTTTTAAAAAAAAAGGAACCTTTAGACAACTTGCAGATCAAGAACAAGTGTATTCATGTCCAAGTTTTAAGAAGTTGCAGTTGGCAGAAAGGTCCTATTAGATCTAG
>JAOSBO010004224.1:0-13571 GCA_027563915.1 Erythroxylum rotundifolium | reverse complement strand
AAACGTTCATTTGTTTCTAACATTATTATTATTAGTTTGTCATCAAAATTACAACATCGTAAAGTCCTCTTGACTTAGCAGTGCTTTCAACTCACTTTAATTTCTTTGCTTCCAAATTGTAGTTAAAATCATATATGAATTAAAGTGAGTATGTTAAGCATTTTCTTATCATTAATCACTAATTGTAAATGATTAAATATATCAACAATTAAACACATATCACATGTAATGTGGTTTATACAA
Organism: Erythroxylum rotundifolium; assembly: GCA_027563915.1. Classification (NCBI taxonomy): domain Eukaryota; kingdom Viridiplantae; phylum Streptophyta; class Magnoliopsida; order Malpighiales; family Erythroxylaceae; genus Erythroxylum; species Erythroxylum rotundifolium. Next base: position 13,328 of record JAOSBO010004224.1, on the reverse strand, counting down.
AAGAAAAGGCTAATAAAGCTCTAAAGAGGCAAAGGAAAATTAGATAATGGGTTGGCTATTTGGCTTATGTAGTTCAAAAAAACAAAGAGTGCCCTATTTCCATGTTAAGGCATATGATAAAAATGTAGTCTTGAATAGGAAATCAAAGCAAAGTAAAGATGTAAATGTCATGAAGGTCCCACATAACAAAAGAAAGTGAGACTGATATGGATGTGTCAATCTAATATAGATTAAAACCTCACTGATTTTTGGTTACTACTAGTCACTACTCTTCTAAGAATAATGCACGTTAACTAATCATAAGAGAAAAAGTACATGCTAAGGTTTCCATGGATTTTTCTAGTCAATTAACACTCTAATTATGACTAAATAATCTGAAAAGAAATAGAAAACAAAAAAAATATTTTGAAAACCACCTAAGAAGTCACATAAGCTACAATTAAGCTTAGAAACATGCATAAGAACTAATATACCCTTCCCCCAAACTTAAAACTTACATTATCCTCAATGTAAAATCAAATGTAAGAAATGTAGCAGTTTAAGAAAATAGTAAATGCGAAAAATGTAAATAATAAAAGTTAGCTTCCCATGGGTTACCTCCCAAGCAGTGCCTTCATTTATCATCGTTGGCTCAACCTCCTATTGCATGACCAAGTGACTCAAGTCACATCCTCCAACATTAACATCTCCTAATCCTCTGTTTGGAAGCCCTCATAATACGACTTCAATCGATGACCATTCACTCTGAATATCTTGTCAGTTTTGAGACTCTGTATCTCTACTGCTCCGAAAGGAAAGACATTAGTGATAACAAACATACCAACCTAATAGGAATGTAACTTACCTACAAACAATTTGAATTTTGAGTGATATAATAGCACTTTCTAACCCACTGAAAAGCTTTTCCTCAAAATCATCCTATCATGAAAAGTGATAGGTATGATTTACATTATGTTTTAGGGTTTAATGTGTTAAGTATTAAGTATTAAATTGAGTGTTTAGTGTGTTTTTAGGTTAGGATTCTGTTAATTTATGTGTTTAAGTGCTTTTATGGGTTAATATAAGTCATTGAGCTTAAATGTTATGTTTTTGAGATACCTTGATGTGCTTGTTAGTGTTTTAAGGCCAACATTGAAGATTGGAGGAGTTTCGGAGACTTTTGGGATGAAACAATAGCCCACAATCATGGCACAATAGGCCACGATCATTACAGAGAACTATGAACCAGACCAGGCATGATCATGATAGAAAGACTCTATCACAGGCCACGATCGTGATAGAAAGACTCTGTCATAGGCCACGATCATGGCATTTGGGCCATAATCGTGATAGAGAGGTTAGACGTTGGCCACGATCATGGCCTATTTCAAGCAAACATGTAAACAGAAGAAAAAAATCAAAATTCAAGGGATTTTTTAGATCATTTTGACCTAAAAAAATCCTAAGGTTGCCAAGGTATTTGAGGAACATAATCAAAAGAAGAGAAGAGCTTTTTGCATCAACCACAATTCTAAACCCTAGAAAGTTTTGTCGAGAGATTTGAGGATGGAGACGAAGAAAGAGAGACACGTAGAAGAAGCCACATAAAGTACTTCCCAGAATAGGAGGTTTCCCACTGTTGCTGCCTCCATCAATCTGTACCATTAGTATTTTCTAATTTATTTCAGTTTTATTGATGTATAAAATTGAGATAGTTGTTGAGAATATGTTTTATTGAATATTGATTTTTGTCTAAACTCACCCTTGGGATTTTATCTTTGATATAAATGAAATTTGGTTTATTATGTTTTTATTGAGTTGTTTGTGATTCAATTTCTATTCCTAATAATTCGGTAACAAACTGAGAGGGTAAACCAAGTGAATATCATCAAATTGGGCTAACGAGAGTTAGGTAGTTTGATAGCTTAAAAATTGAACCAAACCAGTAAAATTGTGTAACGAGAGATCGTACATAGGTTTTCGGTAGGTTATTGGACAATTTTAGAACTAATTTAGGTTTTGGGTAAATTATAAATCAAGAGATTGCAATTCCATAAACTAATTAGAGAGATTACAACTCGAGAGAGAGTAATCCACCCTAGGATCGTCTAGATCCGATAATTCAATAATTTCATAATCAATTAGGTTTCCATTAAGGTCAGATTAAATCCTCCTTTCTCTCAATTGGTAGCTCCTAGGTTGATTCTTGATTGGGTTGTACAAATTACTATCTTGTTTATATTACTGAAATTTAATTCTTGAGATTGATTGCTTGATTGATTAATTTTCTACCTTAGTTTATTTATTTTGAATTGTTGCAATTTAGCTCAGCTTTAAATTTTAGGATTAGATTAGTCCTCCTCGTGGGATTGACACCTTAGGTACTATGCAAACGACCCGTGTGCTTGCAGTATCATCAAGTCTAAAATTATTAAAACTTATCATATGTAAACCTGCGATCAAGTTTTTCGGCACTGTTGCCAGGGAGGCGATAGTTTAATTCTATAGTTTAAGACATTTATACTAGTTTTTAATTTTTTTTCATTCTTTACTTTTATTTCAGAAATCGTGCTCTTGCATCAACATAATATTCACGAAAGGTTCGAGTGATGTAGCTGAAACGTTAGATTTAGATATCACACGATTAGAACAAACCCATAGGAAAGCTCAGTGAGAAGAAGAAGAAGAGATTGGAAAATCAACAATGGTTGAGGAGTTTCAACAAAATATGGACCATGGAGTGAACCAAGGCTGACAACAGAAGACACGGCGAACCAAGGAGTGGCTAGGCCACTTGTTCAAGCGGTCTCGTTCGAGATTAAACCCGCTCTCCTCAATATGCTTCAGTAGAATGTGCAATTATATGGGTTTGCTAACAAGGATCATAACGCAAATATAGTGAATCTCCTCGAAATATGTGATACTTTCCGATATCATCAGATGTTAGAAGATGCGGTCTGAATTAGGCTGCTTCCTTTTACCCTTAGAGACAAAGTGAAGGCCTGGTACCATTCATTTAGCCAAGCCAATATTATGACGTGGGACCAACTTGTGTGTGCCTTCTTAGACAAGCATTTCCTGTTATTGAAGACCACAAAGATTATCAAGGAAATCCCTAATTTTCAACAAGGTGACAGAGAATCAATTTACAAAGCGTGGGAGAGATATAAGGATTTGCAAAGGAAGTTCCCACATCATAATCAACCCAAGGAATTCCTTTTGTAATTTTCTATAATGGAGTCAACCCACCAACGAGAGGCACAATTAACGTAGCTTCAAAAAGATCCCTAATGCGGAAGACTGTTGATGAAGTATAGGAGATGATTGAGAAGATGGTGAGCAATAGCTATTTGTGGATGAACGAGTAGGGTAGGCAACTTGCTACTTTCAAGTAGCAAAAATAATCATCACTGTCGATCAAATGACTAAGATGCAAGCAAATATCAATAACTTGACATGATAACTTAACAACATGAAGGTGTCGTCCTCAGCCCAAGTGAAGGTCATACAACTGAAGTGTGAACTCTGTAGACAGTTAGACCATGATATCATGGACTGTTATCTGATGAAGGAAGATAATCCAGACCAAGTGAACTATATAGGAGAGTAATACGGATGAGGAGGGGGAAACAATCCCTACTCCAACGCCTATAACCCTGGGTAAAAGAACAACCTTAACTTCTCTTGGTTAAACAATACGAGAGGATAGTTTAGGCCACAAGGAATATTGAGCTTTCAGCAAGATAAAGGAAGCTCGATGGAATCAAAGTTAGATAAGATTGGAGGCATAGAGGAGGCACAAAGGAGGCTCAAAAGAAAATTTGAGCAAGTAATGAAGAACCATACCTCATGCATACATAATTTGGAAGTTCAAGTTCGCTAATTAGCTTAGGCAATGCTACGCAGAATGCAGGGACCTTCCAAGCAACATCGAGTCTAATTTGAAAGAATGGATCATGGTTATTAGTAAAACCCAAGATGAGGAACCTAAAGAGGTGAAGAAAGAAGAAGATGAATGAGAAAGTCAAGTGGTCAAAGAAGACCTTCCACGTGAGCCCGTGATCGAGCCAATTAAGGTAACTCAACCTATGCTTCTACACCATATTTTTTCTCAACAAGCGTTAGTTGAAAAGAGAGCAGCAAGGAAGTAATAGGAGATTGAGCAAAACAAGGTCAAAGAAGTGGCGGAAAAAATACAGACAAAGCTCACATTAAAGGAATCCATCAAGACGAAGGTTAAAGAACGAGCATCGGAAAAAGACCCTAACATTGCACAGAAGAAAGAAAACCAAGGGGACTTTTTCATCCCCTGCAGTATCAACAAAATTATCATAGACAGGGAAAGGAAAACAAGGGGACTTTTTCATCCTTGCAGTATCAATAAAATCGTCATACACAGGGCATTTGTGAATTTGGGTATGAGTATAAACATGATACCCTACACATTTAGTCTGAATTTAGGGTTAAGAGAGTTAGTACCCACCAAGTTTTTGGTAAAGACGGCTGACAGAACAGTGCATCAATCTAACAAGATTATAAAAGATGTGCAAGTAAAAGTTAATAAATACACCTTTCCCACAGATTTCTACATATTGACACTGGTGAAGATATGGAAACCTTGATAGTTCTTAGATGACCATTTTTGGCCACTGCATGTTCAATCATTGACGTTGATGGGTGCAAATTAACTCTAAGGATAGGAAAGGAGCAATTAAACTTCAAGGTGTCTAAAAAAGATTACAAATCCTCTTCACCTCTAATGGATATCAAGCAACCCGAACCTCGAGGAGAATGGGAGGATATCAAGGATCCTTGGAATGCCTTCAAGAAGAAACACTCGAGAAGAAGAAAGCCAGGAAAAGAGAATTGTAAGGAAGGTGGGAACTATAGCATAGTAGCTAAAGTGCAAACTTTGAGATTAATGACTACACTACAATTGCGACCTGTATTCGAACCACCATGAGCCTAAAGGAGCGTCAAGCTACCGACGTTAAAAAAAGCGTTGTATAGGAGGCAACTTATGGAAAATTATTACTTTTAATTGTTTTTGTTAGAACGTTTGGATTTCATAGTTAGGATTAATTTTTGTTTTCAAATAAAACTAAGAAGGAATAGAATTTCATAATAAAGTGGATGATTCATCAACCAAGTAAAAAAGAGGTGAAAAGGGCCAAAAAGAATTAAGAAGTGCAATTGAAAAGATTGGGAAAAGAATAAAAGAAGAAAAATCAAGAAGTGGTGGAAAATTATAGGCCACAATCGTGGCCAATGCGACTAAGCAAGAAAGGGAGGACACATTTTTAAAGGAAAACTTTTATCATTTTACCGTTTTAACCACCTATATATTCAATTCTAACTTTCACTTTTTTCATTCATTTTCATTTTCATTTTCATTTTATCTCTCTAGACTTTAAGCCTACAAAAGCTCTCGCATCTCTCTACAAATTTTCAACCCTCTAAATTTTCTTCCAAATTCTACTCGATTCTCAAGAAATATGCCACATTAAGCAATCCACCAATAGGGAACAATCGGGAAGAAATCAAGTTGTGGGACATGGGAGAAGAAACTAAGTAGCAGACTTTGGCACACTCTTCCCGATCTACACAGAGGAGGAAGGTACTCATTTCCAATCTTTGAATGCTAGACAAGTAGTGGTTCCCAAATACTTTGATTTTGAAACACTCGATATGTTAAATTTGCACGAGAGAGTAGAAAATTTAACTGAGAGATCTAGTTGGCCCAAATTATGTGGTTCCAATTTCCTGTTTATCAAGAGCTCACTTTGTAATTTTTCACTTTACTAACTTATGACCCTAGGAACCTTAAGGAATTGTGGTTTGGGATGAGAGAAAGAGCTTATGAACTGAATGTAGAAATCATATGCGATATGTGTGGATTCCCTGAATGTTCCATTGTCCATCAACATGATGATTTTTATCCCTCTCGATATTGGAATGAACTCATTGGAATTGAGCAATTTCATGCCAAGAATGCTCATAACAACATAATTAGGTCCCATGACCACCTATTGCTGCATAAATTCTTGTGTCAGATGGTTTTTGACAAACAGAAACCAATAAGTGTTCCACAAAGGAACTATTTATTTTATGGTGCATAAACCACAGTATTTCAGTGTGCACATCCATACATGTGCTAAATGCTATTGTTGTGACTCTGTGCAAGAGGACCAACAATTTAGGAATGTGGTATACATTGTCTGCCATAGCTAAGTATTATGGCATGGACTATAGTGGGTTAATGGTCCACCTCCATGACTTCCTAAACTATCATCAATTATGGTGGGTTGAAATCCTTAAGTCTTACAACATGGAGCTTAGGGATATCAGCCAAAAGGCACATGTGAAGATTAGGACTAGTCAGGTGAGCTCAAGTTCAAAACCACCTTAGCAAGCAAACGAGGATTCAACCAGTGAAGAATCCGAGGAAGAAGAAAAGGAAGAACAAGGCTGGAAGAAATATCTTGATGCAATCTCTGACACCAATAAGACACTTGCGAAGAACACTAAAATGATGAAGGAAATCATGCAAACATGACAAAGCCAGAGCTAGGATATCAAACGAATCCATCAGTATTTCAAGTCTCAGGGCATTCAATTGCCACCTCAAACACAATCACCGCCTCCATCTCCATGAGATTTTTGTCTAACCAAATTTTTTTCAAATTAACCTTCAGTTCTATTGTTTTATTTATATTATATTTACTGTAATTTTATATTTCTTCTTATCTTTTTTTGTGTTTGTTGTTCCCTACTCATATTAAGGATAATATATTGTTCAAATGTAGGGAGGGGTTATGTGTTTTGTTTTTATGTGATTTTGCATATGGTTAATATGTTGCTCAAATGTAGGGAAGGGTTATGTGTTTTATTTTATGTGATTTTGCATATGGTATGATAGCGTTCGGTTACATTTTGTGAATTGTGTGAATGTGTCAATGGCTTAGATGGACTGAAATTCATTTAATTTTGAACATAGTCTATTAGGTTGTGAATAACCATTAGTTTGAAAAATTAGTGAATTGGGGGTCCTTGGATAAATATACACCTTGATTAGGATTTAGTGTAAGCTTAGCACCGTCTAAATTGCCACATTCATTCATAGTTTGAGGCCTTTCAAATTAAGTTGCTTTACTAGTATTTTTTATGGAAAAAATAGCTAAAACAACAAGGTAGGTAATAAAAAAAAGTTTGTTAAATTAATAACTATTCTGCTGACCTTCAGGTTATGAATAGAGGTAGTAGCTAGTTAAAAATATGATATAGCTGAGTAACCAGATCCACACGCATCACAAATGTGTGCCTCCACGTCAAAAAGCTCTAATGACGTTTCAACTAAGCTGTGCATAAAAATGACTTAGTCGAGTAATCAAATTGACATTCATCACCGATGTTTACAACTGAGGAAAAGATTAGGTCCTTGTTTAAACAAAAATAAAAAGAAAAAATTTTTTTCTTAATAAAAACCTACTGAACTTTTAATAGCTTGAATTTTTGAGAAAATGTATTTAAGAACAATTATAAAGTATGATTGACTAAAGAATTATTAATGTATGTGTGCAACTGAAAAGGGTAAATAGATTAACACTTAGATCTCAATTAATTTGTATATTTAGTTCAAAACCCTAGACATAGATTTTGCATGCTAATGGTTTGATATAACTTGAATGATTGTGTTCAAGATTAAATTTATTTCATGAAGTTAAAGCCATTGCCTCATTGTTACATTGTGTGTTGTGTGTTGTTATGTGTTTTCTGCTGTGTTTTCATAAGGACAAGCAAACCTTTAAGTGTGGGATGTTGATAGGTGTGATTTGTATCATATTTTAGGGTTTAATATGTTATGTATTAAGTGTTAAACTGAGTGTTTAGTGTGTATTTAGGTTGGGATTGTTTTAATTTATGTGTTTAAGTGGTGTTAGTATAAGTCTTTGAGCATATATGTTATGTTTTTGAGACACCTTGATGTGTTTGTTAGTGTTTTAGGGCCGACATAAAAAATTGAAGGAGTTTCAGAGACTTTCGGGATGACAACTCGGCCTACGATCATGGCACAATAGGCCATGATCTTGACAGAGACCTATGAATCAGACCACGATCATGGCCCTTACATAAAGACTCTGTCATAAGTCAAATTTCAAGGGATTTTTGGACCGTTTTGACCCCAAAAAACCCTAGGTTGCCAAGTTATTAAAGGAACATAAAGAACAAAAGAGAATAGCTTTTTGCATCAGCCACAATGTCGATCCCTAAAGAGTTTTATTGAGAGATTTGAGGAAGTAGATGAAGGAAGAGAGTCACGAAGAAGAAACCATATGAAGTACTTCCTGAAATAAAAGGTTTTGCACTATTGTTGCCTCCATCAATCCGTTCCACTCGTATTTTACGATTTATTTCAGTTTTATTGATGTATAAAATTGAGATAGTTGTTGAGAATAGGCTTTGTTGAATGTTGATTTTTGTCTAAACTTACCTTTGGGATTTTATCTTTGATATTAATGGAATTTGGTTTATTGTGTTTTTATTGAGTTATTTGTGATTCAATTTCTATTCTTAATAATTCAATAACAAGCTGAGAGGATGAACCAAGTGAAAATCATCAAATTGGGCTAACGTAAGTTAGGTAGTTTGATAGATTAAGAATTGAATCAAACCGGTAAACTTGTGTAATGAGAGATCGTGCATAGGTTTTTGATAGGTTATTAGACAATTTTAGAACCAATTTAGGTTTTCAGTAAATTGTGAATCAAGAGATTGCAATTCCATAATCTAATTAGGGACTATTAATTAGGGTTAAAGATTATAACTTGAGAAAGAGTAATCCACCCTAGGATTGTCTAAACCCAGTAATTCAATAATTTCATAATTAATTGGGTTTCCATTAAGGTCAGATTAAAACCTTCTTTCTCTCAGTTGATAGTTCCTAGGTTGATTTTTGATTGGGCTGTGCAAATTGCTATCTTGTTTATGTTTTTTAAATTTAATTCTTGAGATTGATTGCTTGATTGATTAATTTTCTACCTTAGTTGATTTATTGCGATTTAGTTTATCATTAGATTTTAGGATTAGATTAGTCCTCCTCGTGGGATCAACACCTTAGGTATTAAGCGAACTACCCATGCACTTGTGGTATTATCAAGGTTAAAATGATTAAAACTTATCATATGTAAACCTACGATCAAAAAGCCTTCATCTTCTTCTTATGTATCACTACGTTTTGATACAACTGACTCCTCATCTCCTCCAATTCTTGAAGCTGCAACTTCCTATGCACCCCTGCATCATCCAAATTCATGTTACATCTTCTGATAGCCCAGTATGCCTTATGTTGTAATTCCATCGGTAGATGATATGGCTTCCCAAACACCAGTTTATATGGAGACATCCCAATTAGCATTTTATAAGTTGTCCCATAGGCCTATAGTGCGTCATCCAGTCTTACACTCCAATCCTTCCTATTGGGTTGCACAGTGATTAACTTAATTTCTCGATTTGAGACTTCAGCTTGCCTGTTGGTTTAAGATGGTAAGTAGTGGAAACTTTGCACATGATGTGATGATCGTGTCATTCAAGCTTTAAAATTTATAAGCTCTTAAATACTACAAGCGCACGAGTCATGATTGTAGTATAAAAGGCGTTGATCCCATGAGGAGGGGGACTAATCTAATTCTATGTTATCTACAGCTAAGAAAATTGAAATAACAGAAATAAAGTTTTAAAAGAAAAGTAAATTTGAGAAACTGATTGGCAAGATTTATAAATTAACACAAAAAGAAATGAATTTTTTAGTAATGCAGAAACACAATGGAAATCAATCAAGAGAGATTAACTAAGTTATTAGAAAGGGGATTTTACCTATCATTAATGCTAACCTAGTCGATTATGTGTTAATAGGGCATCAGCTTTAGACAATTCTGCGACTGATTACTCTCTCTCAAGTTATAACCATTAAACCCTAATTTACCTAATTGGATTTTGAAATTTGTAATCTCTCAATTAACAAAAGACTCACAATCCTAATTATATCTAAAGCACTCTAATAAACTATCAGGTCTTACACGGGATCTCTTTCTACACAATTATCAATCTGGTTAGTTACGGGTTCTATTGAATTGCCTAACTCTCATTAATCTAAATCAAATAGTTTTTTATTTGGTTCACCCCCTTAGTTTATTACCAAATTATGCAAGAAACAAAACAAATCATAATACCCAATAACCTCCTGATCAAGGAAGCACATCGAGTCATCTTCCTGATCTAGGAATCACGTCGAGTCATCTTCGTCTTCCTCTTCTTCCTCTTCCTTTTTCTTCTCTTTCTCTCTTAGTATACTCTCTTTAGGGTTTCAAGTGTGGCCGCACGGAAAAGCTCTTTTTTTTCTCTTCTCTTGTTTTTCTTTAAATAGTCTTTTATGTTTTGGGTAACCTTAAGGTTTTTGTGGGGTCCAAAAAGTCTAAACAAATCCCTCAAAACGTGAAGTTCATAAGCATCGATGCATCTACCCGAAGCAGGCCATGATCGTGGCTCACATTTGGGTCTTCTATCACGATCATGACATTTGCTAGTGTTTTAAGGTAAATATCAAAGAACAGAAGAGTTTTGGAGGGAAATTAGACCATAACACAAGCCCATGATCGTGGCAGACAGAAGCTCCAGGAATGGCCCACAATCGTGGAGCTTCTATCTGCCATGATCGTGGGTATGTGTTATGGCCTGAGTTCCCTACGAAACTCCTCTATTCTTCGATATTTACCCTAAAACACCAGCAAACACATCAAGGTACCTAAAAAATATAACATTTAAGCTCAAAAACTTGTACTAACCCATAAAACACTTAAAACTCAAGTAATTAACAAATTAACACAATTCTAACCTAAAAACATACTAAATGATCGGCTTAATAGCTAATCACCTAACAAACTATGCCCTAAAACATGATGCAATTTACACTTATCACATCCCCACACTCAATCATTTTCTTGTCCCCAAGCAAACAAAATAACAAACAACTCAAAATCATAAAATGCACAATGGAATAATGAGACAATGACTTCAACTTCATGAAACAAATTTAACTATAAACACACTCATTCAAATTGTTCCAAATTATTAACATCCAAAATCTGTGTCTAAGAGCTCCGGACTAAATCTACATATTAATCAAAAATTAAATGTCAAGTTTATTCACCCCTACAATTGTACACACACATTAATAATTATTTGGTCATTTAACTCTGTAACTACTCTAAAGTATGTTTTCATGAAAAGTTAAGCTACTTACAAGTTCGGTAGGTTTTATTAAAAAACTTTTTTTATTTTTAACTTTTTATGGACATGGATCTAGTATTTTTTTACGGAGGCAAATATTGGTGCTAAATGTTGATTGGGTTACTCGACTAAGTCATCTTTTTAGTAGGTTCTTGGTTGGAACATCATTAGAGCCTTTTGATGCAAAGGCACACATTTATGATGTGTGTTGATCCGGTTACTTAACTACATCACGTTCTTAACTGGCTACTAGCTCTATTCATAGGCTGAAGGCCAACGGAATTGGTAATGCTGTCGCCTGCAACCAAATTCAAAGGAAATCACTTCCGTTAGTACAATTTAATATAGTTATAGTAAGTGGATATCGTTCCCACGAGGAATCTTTAACGGTAAAAGTTAGCGAGTTTGAAACTAAAACAAAGTAACGAAATGGAAGGGGGGTTTGATTCACAGCAATATAAGAGAAATTATAAGAAAAATCACAAATCGAAAGCAATAATTGAATCTGAAAAATTAATGAGAAAATACCTTGGTTTCGGGTCACCGATGTTATCACACTAATATGGATCATCGACATAAAATCGCAATCATTAACAAACATTCATTGGAAATATTTTCTCTTAAGAGTAATAACTAGAAACATGTATCCTAGCATTCTTATTAAACAACAACCTAGATATCGCTGGTTTAATTGGATAATAGCTTTACGAACCAAGAACCAATCAGTAAGTGAAATACATGTATGACATGCAATCAATCAAGCGAATATCTCCTTATAATTTTTTGATTCTAACGTAGAGAATACAATCCTAACTGCTACTTGTGATTAGAGAAACTGAACGTCATATTTCATTAATCTAGTGATTGAACACATTAATACCTAGTTGTGCAGCTAGAAACCAATGAATTCAATTAGAGAGAGTAGATCGGAAGATATTCAATGTTTATTAACAATGTAAACATTATTCAAAACATCTAACACATACTAGCGGACAACATGGATCCCCTCAACTAAGATAAAAAGTTTAACTACTCATAATAGAATTGAAAACAAAAGAAATAACGAAGTATAAAGTCTCCATCCCTGGTCCTTTATTGAAAAATACAAAAAATACTAAAGGAAGAAGTTCAGAAAAACGTAAAAACTGGAAAAGAAAAGATGCAGAAACGAAAATCTATCCTAAAACTAGTCTTAAGCTTGCGTGAACCACCATCCTCTCTCTTTTATACTTGTTTTTCCCCTTATCTTTCCTTGATTCTCTTTCGATACTATATCCCCCAATTTTAGGTAGTCAATCCCCTTGAAAGATGGCAATATAATCTTCAAAGATTGTGAGAATCTCGATTTTGACTTTTGAAAAGTGATCTGCAGATTTATTCCATCCTTAGGTGCGCCCACGCTTAGTCACAGAATTGCTGTCAAATTAGGAATTTCGGATTTTCTTCGTTCTTTTGCATCTTTTTATTCAATTTCGTCTTTAAGGTGTTGAAAACTATATGTAACAATTATAAGATAATTCTATTAATTTCGGATAATAATTTCAACACATTATCGATAATTAAGTCTAAAATAAGTGCAATTTAATGACTTAACAAATTCCCCCAAACCGAACCTTTGCTTGCCCTCGAGCAAACATGTCCAACCACTACGCTTAGTCAATTCATCCTTCACAAGATCAAGTGCACACAATCTATTAACTTGTGCTAAAGAGACTTAAGTTGTAACACATATCATAATCTCTTTTCACCAATGCAAATAAACACAGTCAAAATAAGACATCTTTGTTCAAAAGTAAACGTGAAATCAAAATGAACTCTTCTCACGAATTTTGCTCTTACACTCAAGTGTTTAAGGGTAGAGTGTTTCGCTCAAATCTCACTCTTACATATTGCACTACTATAGGCTTGCAATTTTACCAGTTATCATTCATTCAGATCACATGAGCTAATAGATCACAAGGGCTTTATTAAGGGCTATAATGGGGCTAGGTTCAAAGGTAAGGTAAAGTGGCAAAGGGTTAATCACAAGCATTCACAAAGTACCAAGTAAAAGGGACACACAA
>JAOSBO010004169.1:0-13576 GCA_027563915.1 Erythroxylum rotundifolium | reverse complement strand
CTTTAATGCCTTAGTGCTTCTAACCTTAAGTAATCCACCCAAAATACCCTTATGCATTCTTAGTTCTTCAATTTAACCTACACTAGACTATACTATAACTTAATCTTAATTCTTCCATTTAATACTTCAAATTTCTATCAATCTATGAAATAAATCCTCCTAAACTTGACATAATAAGTAAACTCCAATTAAAATGATTTATTTAACAATACCACAAAGTTTATTCAAATCATGCTTACTAAAATAAATAAATAAATAAAATTCAGGGCCCAACATTATGGAAGGCTTTTCCATAAATTAAGCGGTAAGGGGAAATTTCTATTGGAGATTTGTAGGCGGTGCGATAGGCCCATAATGCTTCTTCGAGGCGTAGGCTCCAATCTTTTTTTGATGGCTTTACCATTTTCTCCAATATATTCTTCACCTCTCTATTTGAAACTTCAACTTGACCATTGGTTTGTGGGTGGTAGGTAGTGCAGACTTTATGAGTTACTCTAAATTTGGAAAATAAGTTACCAATGACTCTATTACAAAAATATGTCCCTCTATCACTAACCACAGCTTTATGATCTGCAAGCAGTATCCAAATTCCTCAAGTGAAAACATTTTTTGTCAATCTTAAATTGACAAAAAATGTTTTGACTTGAGGAATTTAGATACTGCTTGCACATCATCTTTTCTAGTAGGAACAGCCTCTATCCATTTGGACACATAGTCAACAACTAAAAGGATATACACAAGACTAAAAGACGGTGGAAAGGGACCCATGAAATCAACTCCCTAGACATCAAAGATCTCACAAAATAATAGAAGTTGCTATGGCATTTCATGTCGTTTTTTAACCCTCTAAAATGTTGGCATTTGTCGCATGACCAAAAAAGTTAAACGAATCCTTAAAAAGGGTAGGCCAATAAAAACTAGAATCTAGAATTTTCCTAGATGTTCTCCTTTCACTAAAATGCCCACCACAAACTGTAGATTGGCAAGCTGAAATTATAGCATCAAATTCCTCATTAGGCACGCATTTCTAAATTACCTAGTCACTGCACAGTCTCCATAGACGAGGAGCATCCCAGATGTAATACGAGCTTCACTTTTTAGCTTCTAAGCCTACGCCTAAGACATAAAAGGAGGAGTTAGGTCAGTCATGAGATAATTGACTATATGCGCATACGAAGGTTCCTTGAAAACTACAGCACATAAATCTGAATCAGGAAAAGTGTCGCAAGTCAATTAGGAAGAGTCAACGCCTTGTGTATCATTTGGTAGCCTGCTCAAATGGTCATCTACGTGGTTTGCTACTCCAGCACGATCCTTTATCTCAATATCGAATTCTTGGAGAAGCAATGCCCACCATATCAACCTAGGCTTCGACTGTGGTTTCTTAAGGAGATAGCGAACAGCTGCATGATCAGTAAAAATGACTACATATGAGTTTAACAAATATTGTTGAAATTTTTATAAAGTAAAAACTACTATAAACAACTCTTTCTGAGTTGTTGCATAGTTGATCTGAGTCGGATCCAATGTTTTCGATATATATGCGATAACTCTCACTAGTTTCTCCTCTCGTTAACCCAGCATAGCCCCTATAGCACAATTGGAAGCATCACATGAGAGCTCAAAAGGTAAGTTCCAATCAGGAGCAACTAAAATGGGCTGAGAAATGAGTTTTAATTTCAATGTGTCAAAAGAATTCCTGCAAGAATCATCAAACTCAAACTTTTCATCTTTTTGTAAAAGCTTAGAAAGAGGTAATGCGACTTTGCTGAAATATTTATGAATCACCTATAAAATCACAGGTAGGATAAAGCAAAGAAGATATAACCTCAATTTTAACTTTATCAACTTGAATCCCTTGCTAGAAATTAAAAGACCGAGCACGATGCCTTTATTGACCATGAAATGACATTTTTCAAAGTTCAAAATCAAATTCTTCCCAATGCATTTTCTCAAAACTTTTGCAAGACTCAATAGACAAGTATCAAAAGAATCACCATAAACTGTTAAATCATCCATAAAGACTTCTATGCATTCTTCTAAAAATTCACAGAAAATAGCCATCACACAATGCTGGAAAGTTCCTGGAGCATTATATAAACTAATGGTCATCCTTCGATATGCAAAGGTGCCAAAAGGACATGTAAAGGTAGTTTTATCTTAGTCCTTTGGTGCAATAGGTACTTGAAAGTGCCAGGAGAAACCATCCAAAAAATAGTAATGTGATTTGCCCGCGCTAGTCTTTCAAGCATCTAGTCAATAAAAGGCAGAGGAAAGTGGGCTTTTCGGGTGGCATCATTTAATCGTCTATAATCTATACACACACGCCACAAATTCTGCACTCTAGTAGGAATAAGCTCATGCCTATCATTTTTTACCACTGTGATCCCACTCTTTTTCAGCACTACATGTATTGGACTAACCCACTCACTATCAGAAATGGGATATATTATCCCAGCACTCAATAAATTTGTGACTTCTTTCTTAACCACGTCTAAAATCAGTGGGTTTAGTCTCCTTTAAAGTTGTCTCACAAACTTGGAACCCTTATTTAATAAGATCCTATTTGTGCAAATAGCCAGGAAAATTTCAGGTATGTCCACTAAGGTCCACGATATAGCCTGCTTATGTTCCCTCAAAACATTCAAGAGTCTCTTTTCTTTAGTGTGAGACAAGGTATTGGCAATTATAACAAACAATCGCTCACCACACTCAAGAAAGGCATATTTTAGGGTACTAGTTAAGAGTTTCAACTCAACCCTAGGAGGTTGCACAACAGAAGGGATCAATTTAGGTAGTTCAAGAGAGAAAAGGTCACTCCCTTTTTCTTTCAATGTGGAATCCATCTTCTGGTAATTGGTTGCGGCAATGGCCTGAGTCATCGTCTTCTGCTTCTCCTCGATGAAGTGTTTATCGTGACGAACAATGCTCCCAGCTATTGTCTCATCAACATCAGTCTTAGTGATTCCTGAATCACCTAAAACATTAACAGAAAGCCTTTCCCCAAGATCAAATGAATACAAGTCAGAATCAAGGAAATTCTCTAGCAAGTCAAATTCATTACAGGCTGCATCAACAACAATGTCAACTATGTTAACTCCTAGGAGTGAATAATCCTCATAGGGGTGTTTTATAGCCTCATTCATATTAAAGCTCACCTATTGATCTCCTACCTCTGTGGTGATCTTACCTTCTTTCATGCTAATCATAGTACTAGCAGTCCTTAAGAATGGTCGACCAAAAATCGAAGATGTAACCTGCACAACTTCAGAAGACATATCAAGCACATAAAAATTAGCAGGAAAAACTAAACCCTTGGCCTGGACCAAAATGTCCTCTAAAATCCCCACTGGATGCCTAAAACATCTATCAGCTAGTTGTAACACGACAGATGTGGGCTTTAGACTCTTAACTCCTAAGGATTGATAAACAGATTTAGGCATCACATTGATTGCTGCCCCCAGCTCCAACAAGGGCCTTCCTAAGGTAAGTTTTCCTATAGTGCATGGAATGGTGAAAGATCCAGGGTCTTGACACTTGACGGGTATTTGGGGTTTGAATAGGGCTGACACATTCGAGCTCACCGGGACTCTCTCATTAAGCCTAAAATTCCTCTTGTTTGTGCACAAGTCGTTAAGATATTTAGCATAGCCCAGAACCCTATTCACTAAGTCAAGAAAAGGGACATTGACTTCAAAATTTCCAAACAAATCAATGATATCTTTCTAATGCTTAATGTCAGTCATATGCTTTCTCATTAAATATGAATTAGGAAAAGGGAAGTCTTGAAGGTTTACCTTCTTACCTTGGGCTTCATGCTTACTTGATTCCCTATGCTCATGTCTTGGTGCTTTTTCCTTGAAATTTTTTGAAGTAGCTCCTTTGTTCTTTGATTCAGACTTCGTTTCATTAAAAAATGCTTTTTCCTTGGAGCTTTCGAAATTCTTGATGTTATTTTTTGGTAAAGGCAATTTTCCGCCATCAATCTCCTCATCACATTCTTCGTCCTCCTGATGATTAAACCTTATTTGTTTCCCACTTCAGAGAGAAATTGCATTTAAACTTTTTATGTTCATCATACTACTTGAAGGAATGGTTCTACTACTTCTTACTTGGCTCTCACTTATGTTGTTGTACAATTGAGTGACAAAAGAGTTGATGGTCTACACTTTTGTCTCCCATTGCTCCATTCTCTTTTCCAAGGCATTGAACCGAGCAGCATTCTTTAAAGAATCTTGCTGAATCAAAGAAGCAATGACATTGAATTGATTATTGTTTGAATTTGACTTTTGCTTCATCAAAGTCATCATATTTTTCAGCAGTTGGTTGGTATCCTCCTTAGGTGGAACAGTTATGATTTGTTGTTGGTTGGGAAACTAGTTAGTGGAAGTACTGGCTCCTCCCCCTTATTGAAATCTGTTTTGAACCCGTCCCTCTTCATTCCTCCAACTAAACCTAGGGTTGACCTTCCATCCCTCATTATAAGTGTTGGAGTAGGGGTCCCATTTCTGATTTGGTTGTCCCAGATACACTACAGACACTTCTTCAAATCAACTGGGGAAAACACTAGATATGTGCATCACTGACCCACAAGTATCACAGCCAAGTGCTATGAGATCCATAGAAGATGTCGGGTGATGCACATTCATATTCTTTAGCTATGTAGTAATGAAGGATAATTGTGATGTCACTATGGTCTCCAAAGAGTCAAATTTTGACTCCAAACTCTCCATTCTTTTCAGATTGGGCTGTTTTGGTACCTAATTCATGTACTCCTTGGGCCTCTCTCACTCTGTACTATTGATGATTTAGAGCCATCTTCTTGATCGAATCCTATGTTTCCGAAGCTATAAGATAAATCAATGAACCTCCCGACGCAGCATATAACATATCTTTTTCTTGACTTTTCAATCCATCATAGAAATATTGCACTAACTATTCATCTGGTATTTGATGGTGGGGGGTATCTAGATAACAAATCTTAGAAGCGGTTCCAGTATTCATAAAGAGACTCATCATAATCCTGGCATGTCAAGTAAATCTCCTCCCTCATCGATGAAGTACAGGAAGCTAGAAAGTACTTTCCAAGAAAGTCGTCCTTAGATTGGCCTAGCTATAGTAGGCATTTGCCACATGCCTTAGAAGACTCGTGTACCACTCTCTTTCTTTTCCTTCCAAAGATAGGTGAAAAACCTTCCATAACATTTGTTCAAGTGAAGCTCCCACTAGTTTCATACTCTGACAAATCATGGACAAGGATTGCAAATACATGTAGGGATCCTCTCCTATCAAGCCATCAAATTTAGGAAGAGAATTAATGAGTAATCCCTTAACTTCAAAATTAACATCAAAATTAGGACAAGCAATAGTAAATGGGTCATAATTCACATCAGAAGTTGTTGCTTCCCTAATAGTCCTTCTCCTTTGATTCCCATTATTTTCACCTACTCTCTCATGCTCCCCATTACCTCCATTATCACCATTCCTAGGTTGGTTAACATGAAAGTTAGGGTTTTGGAGAAAAGCTAGGTTCTCGGCCATATTCACTCCTTCCACAGGGTTGCTCTCACTATCTTGCTCACTTGATTCTTCTTCAACAAACCCCTTACTTCTCTCTTTTTCTATTCTTTCTTTTTTGATTTTTCTCAAACATCTCTCAGTTTTAGGATAAAAAGGTAGGAGTTTTGCTTTCTGGGGCATACATTGGAACAATTTAAAGGTAAATAAAAAGTAACAAAATTTACTCGCAAGCACACAAAGTCAAATAAATGATGAGATGTGATGGATGCAAGTGTATGGTATGTGAAAGTATGTATCAAAGAAAAGACCCAAAAACTATCCGAATGCAAAAGGAATACTAAATATAAAAAGTCCAACTGTGATAGTATGCTTGTGTTTGTGTTTTCAAAATTTTAAAACTATGTAAAGGAAAATATAAATCCTATACTATTGACAAATATGACACTAAACTATGTAAAAGGAAACATAGAAGAAAAGGTTCCTAACTCAATGAGAAAAAAAAATGACAACGGTTAACCTAAAGAAAACTAATTGCTTGGTTCCCCGGCAATGGCGTCATTTTGATCCGCTTCATCTTTCGATTTTACCCTTGGCCGTCAAATCAAAAATTGAATTCCAAGGATTGCAACATAGAATGCAACCTCGGGTTGTTTCACTTAATTGGAACTTAATGCAATGGATCTAAGCTAGCCTAAATGTCATGAAATGCAACTAAATTGGTTAGGAAGGGGGTTTTGGTTCTTTGGAGAACTAACAAAATTAAACTAATTGAAAGGGAAGTGTGTAAAAAAAAATATTTTTGGATTTTTGGGAATAAGAAATCAAAGTTTAAAACAATGATCAAATACGATAAAATCCTCTTGAAAAATAAGCTTTGGCTATCATAGTTCAAAATAAATCTTTGTGGGAATAAAAATCACTAAGTTTCCAAATGATAAACCTTAAATTACTCTTTAAGTCCAAGGTTTTAATCAATGAACTCCATTTCTTAAAACCTTGTTGAATGCATCTTAGTTAGTGCCAAGGGTAAGTTAATGCCAATGGTCAATTTGGTGATCAAGTATCATCTCAATATCAAACACAACTAGGTACATAAAAGAGAATTAACAAAATCATGAAATGACATATATGAGACTTCATATATTTAAGCTCCAAGTTCTACATCAACAAACCCAATAACACAATACATTGTTCAACACTGATTAAACTATAATCAAGAAAATCCAACTACAAAGCTTAAATCCTAACTAAGGAGTTCACAACAATGTAGGTAAATATGAAAAAGCTACTCCCCTTTGAAGCCCATTGAACTTAAGCCGTTGCTACATCTTCAAGAGGAAATGGTGATTAGCCAAGCATTGCTTCAGGAGAACTCACAACCAGAAACCTACTAAGAGCATCCATGGCAGTAGCAGTAGATAATGAATGTGGCGATAGCAGAATGGAAAGAAGTGATTGATGATGGTCAAGTGGAGAGGAAGAGCTGTGAGTGTGTGTATCCTCTATAAGCTTATTAAAAATTGTGTTCTTTTTTCTTTTCTTCTCTTATCAGCCATAACCTAATTTGGTAGGTTTTTAAGCAAAGGATGCTAGATCGGGTCGCACAGTGGGTGATTTTTCCGAAATTGGTTCGAATTTTTGAAGGTTCGTTGCGGCGACAAATGTTTTCCACCGCAGCAAACTTTTCCTGAAAAGTTCTGCTCTATTGCTGGTTCCTTTGCCGTGGTGAAAGAATTAATCTTTACCACCGTGATCCCCGATAGTTTCGCCTAGATTCTGTGTATTTCGCCGCGGTGATAGATCCACTTAACTGCAGGGAACTTCCTGTTGCGCCTCATTCTCTCGTTGACTTCACTTTAACCTTCTTTCATTCCACATCTTCTTCTTGACTTCCTTTTCCTTGAGTCTCCTGCAATAAAAAAAATGGTAGTTTGCAGTGTCAATTGTTCTCAGAAAATTAATTAGTGCAATGAATACTGATTTATAACAATTTTTACCTTCAAACTACATAAAATAAAAGCACACACTCAAGAATCTAGTTAAGCACAAAGGCTAGAGATAGGAGTCAGAAAGTATAGAGAAAGTCATGAAAATGTCACCAATTTATGTAATAAACTTGGGCTCAATCAGTTATGCTTGATTACTGCATCAACGTTACACATTACATAAGCAGAATCAATTCAGCCCATTTGAAGTTTTTAGTTTTCTCTCTTTTATTCACCAGAATCTCATTATCTCTCAACTTCTAGAATTTTGGTGAATATTTTGAGGTTTTTATCAAGTAAGTTAAGTTTTGATTTTCATAGGTAGCATTAAATGACATATTGATGATTAGTAAATTGAGATTTGAGGATAATGAACATGAAATCAATTCTTTTGTGTTAACATGGGTGGTATTAATAATAAAGAGATGATGTTTTAATTTTTGTGAATTGATTCGTGCGTGAGTTGTTTAGGAAGAAGCAATGTTGGTGACAAAAACTTAAAGAGATGAAGGATTTGGAAAATTGGAGTTATGTCTTATTTTCGGATTCTAAAGAATGATAAATCATGAGCTCTTAATAAGGGTTTATTTTGGTGTGTTAAAATAAGATAAATTAGAATGATATTTGGGGCTAAAATGAAGATTAGTGAAGTAGAAAATGTGGAGAAAATGTAATATGGAAAAGTATAGGAATATGTTTTATTTTAGGGTGGTAATCAATCATGAATTTTTGAATAGTGTAATAATGATACTGAATTGAAACTAAGGTGTAAATGAAGGAGCCATTGACTGGGAATGATGGAATTTTAACAATGAACTGTTTGATATTGTTTGATACTATAAATGTGATGTTATGGAAAAAGGATAGGATTTATGAATGATATTCTGCAGTTGAAGATGCTAATAAATTGATTAGATGTTTGATAATTGAATGCAATCAAATTGGTATTTGAATTAGTGTAAAATGACGTTGTGTTAGAGGTAGAGAATTATGGAAAAAACTGTTGAGAAATGGGTGTTTATTGTGTGTTGGTTTCAAATAAAAAAAGAAAGAAAGAAGAAAGCATTGTAGAGGCACAATCGTATAGTGAAAAGGCAGAAAAACATGATCGTGATTTTTCTTAAGAAATACGATCGTGACCCGTTTGTTATTTCTAAAAGTAGGTTTTTGAGTGATTTTTGATCTAATCAATTTAAAGATGTTTCCATATGAGGTATTTAAGTTTAAATGAGATGTTAAATGAATTTAGTTGATGTTGAATGAGGGGATTAAAGTGAGTAAAGTGTATTCTGGATTAAAGAATGATTGGAAGGTGTTGTAAATTGATTATAAAGTGTATTAAGGAAACATTCCCTAAAATTTCTCATTGAAGATGCATAATACATAAAAGATACATAAATGTGCTTATGATTGATTATTCATCTGAATGTACAAATTATATGTGTTATTGTATGATATAGAAGCGAAAATTAGGAGACTGCTTCAAGACACTACCGGGACTTCAAGGCAATAAGTAAAAGGGAGCAACTGTGAGTAATCTATGATGGTCCCACCTTGATTATTTATTTGTTTGTTATTGTTAGAGTAGTGCTCTAAAGAAAATCACCTTTAGCACTTTTGTATTAACTTTATTTTGATTAATAAAGTGAAAGGCATTTTTCATTAACTTGATATTCTTTTATATATGAATTGATGTTAGTCTTAAATTGAATCAATGAATTCCATGATACAAAACATAGTATGAAGGAAATCATGATAATGAGATTCTTATAATGTGCAATTTTTTTAGTATCTAAATAATTCCTAGTCATAGGATTAATAAGACAGGACATTATTAACCTAGATATGCTAGCACATGTTATACTTACTGATTTGATCAAGCAGTCGATCTCATAAACGGTAAACATGAGATGTTTAGAGTTAACATGTAGATGCTTATTAAGGGTAGTAAGTACAATAGATGACCCACTATGAGATTATCATATGGATGAGCTGTGGAATGTCAATGATTATTCTCATCATAATATCCTTAGACTTGAGGTACTTAAGGATATCTAGGATACTAATCCTGTGCTTTGACATCATTCCTTGTTACCTCAAGACAAGTTTCTCTTAAGGTGGTGATTGTACAACTATTAGTATTTGAAGGTAATTGGGTGGCCAAAAAAGGATTCACCAGTCCTGATAGAAGGAGATGATACCTATAGCCTCTTGCCGAGGTCTTTACTCAGGAATCTCTGGCCAAACTAGTTATGTGCCATAAAGAGAGTCTTCAATGACACATAGAGTAATGAGATCCCAGGATAAGAACTAACATCACTTGGACTATATGTGATGTAGTCATTCTAGTAGGAGTTGACACATAGCCCATATTTCGAACCAAGTTGGGTATAGTATGGTGAAAGGATGAATTGCACGGCAATTATCTATGGAAAGGTTCAAAAGAGTTCATGTGTCAATCCACATATATTTAGGAAAATTGGCATCATAAAACCCTACATGAATGGATTAAATTAAGAGTTAATTAAAGTGCCTTAAATAATTGGAAACCTAAGGTCATATTTATAAAAGATTAGATGAAAAATATAATGTATATGCCCAATTTAAAGTAGGCCGTGATTGTGGCTGAAAGCGAGCCCAATTTTTTAAAAGGGCCACGATTGTGAAAAAGGTCACGAATGAGTACCACCTCACTTATGTACATGAGGTCTTACCACCTCTTACACACTCAGGTGAGAGCTTAAGAGTTCTAGAAGAGTTTTAGAGTGAGAGAGAGGTTCAAGAACCTTGTTCTTCTAATTCATACAATTGTTGCATGAATTAAAGAGCATGCAATAAGATTCTTGATCTATCTTCCATCATCTTGAGCATCTACTAGAACTCATCTAGTTTGGTGCTCAAATTACCCTTCTACATTGTTTCTTCATCTTCTTTGCATGTTCTTGGGTGATTAAAGAAGGTTTTGGTGATTGCAACAAACTAAACAAGGAGAAGAAACATGAAAAGAGGAGAAACAAAAGGTTAAAAGTTTTCATGTTCTTTACATATCCTTGCATGCATATATGATTCTATGATTTTTGGGTTGCGATGGTGTCAAAATCTTGATTCCGACACGTCCACTGCATACGCATGCATGCGATGCATACAAACATGACTAACCCTACAGTGGTATCAGAGCAAGTTTATGCATGTTATAGATGATGTATTGAACACGTGCAAAGTGTTTGCTGAGTTGTGACTAACTTACATGTTGATTTTTAGTAATTCGTGTAAAATGTAAAAAATGCTTTTTCTGTTTTTCTTTGTCATAAATGTTTATAAGTTGCTATATTATGTTTTTGTAGAGGAAAATTGTAATTGATGGTTATTTTCTATTTTATTTCTAATTAATATCCAAATTGTTCATATGTTGATTACTAGGAATATTTGGAAAACTGAATGCATATGCAGACTTTGAAAATTTAATAATAATTCTAGAATTTTTTTTAATTTTCTTTTACATAAGTGTTTATAAGATGTTATTTTATGTTTCTGTAAAAAGCAAATGCAATTGAATGTCATTTTATATTTTATTACAAATTTATTTTTAGTTTGATGCATGTATGATGTTTTGGAACTTCTAGAAATGTGATGAACATACATGCATGAAAAATCCATATTAATTTTTATAAAAATTGTTTTTATAAATTTTAAGCATGCAAAAGCAAGATGAGATGTTTCCACGTATATTAGATGCATGACACTTATTATTAAAGTGACTATCTTATGCATGCATGAAGTAATGATTGACTAGTGTTAGAAGTAATGTGATAAGTGTCATACACATATGATGTGCTGGCTATTTCCTATTTATTAATAAATAACTCCTAAGAATTGTGTTCTAGAATTTTTTAATTAGAAACATTTAGAATGTGTGTAAGACTCTGGATTTTTTTATAGAATTAATTGAATTTGATTCAATTATTAAATAAAGTCAAAGTCATCATTCACAATAAGAATTATACAGAATCCGTGATGTTTTTTTGATAAAACATCGCAAATTGTAAAGACTTTTTGCAATGTTTTATAAACGTCACCAATAAAACCAAACAACGTCGTTTGATTTTTATGACATTTTTTCAATAAAACGTTGTAAAAGAGAAATTGTGACGTTTTATTGAAGAAGATGTCGCTTTTGGCTTTAGGAGCAACACGACGTTAAACGACGTTGTTTGGTTTAAAACCAAACAACGTCGTTTGATTTTGTTAAAACCTTCGTGCTGTATCTTCTCCATCGTCTGTTGCATCTTCGACCATTTTCGTCGTCTTCTTCGGTGTATTTCGTCAAGGTATTTTCTTCTTCTCTCCATCTTTTCGTTTCATGTGTGTGGTATGAGGAAGACAGGTGTTTTCCCTCTCAATACTTTTAATCCTTCATATTTTTTTTGTTGTTTGATTGAAGATTAAACTACAGTTTAGACCATTATTTCATGTGGAACATTAACAGAATGGGTTTTATCCGAACACTTTATGGAACATTAACAGAAGTTCGGTCATTGTTTATGTTTTATGTTTAGTTAATCTCTAGCTTAAAACGTCTCCAAATCAGATGAATAGAAAGTGTTTGTGAAAATGTTCCAAAGGTAATTAGTTGTTTACTTACTATGTCTTAGGATGTTTTGTTTTTTGGTTGCTATTTTCTGTTGAAACTACTTTCTTGCCTTAATTTTTTTAGTCCGACAGGTCCTTGTCTTCTTTGGTTGTTCTACATAGGTGGGATAACATGATAATGTCGGCAAATAAATAGCCAAAGATGTCTTGAAATTCAATTTAAAGATATTTTAGTTGCTTTATACAAATCAGAATAAAGCAGGAGAGGTTTTTTATGCTCTCATTTTCCAATAAGAAAAAAAGAAACTGTCTAAAATTGATTTAGATATGAACTCAATAAAGCAACTGTAGAAACCTTAAAAGCCTTAACAAAAAAGTGTAGTGGTTTTCTTAATGCTCATTAAATTATAACAAATTGGAAGGAGCAAAACCTCATTTCCTCTATTGACTATTGGGAGAATACGCATGTCATGAATTTCTGATTATCTTTATCGAATCGTTTCTTGGGACAACCACTTCCCACTTTGTTATTGTTCCGAATGTAATATTGTCTACTATACCTAATACTTATGATTTCTAAAAGATTTATGCATTTCATAAAATCCTTTTAGACAAATATTAAGGCCCTCAAATTCATGAAATTAGAGAATATTACTAAAATTACTAAGAACCAGCTATGGTTTTAAAAACTTGTGCTCGCAAAGATTTTATATTCTCTTAAAAAGACTAGCAATTTGTTACCATGAAACCTTCCTGATCTGTTTCATGCCTGTAGGATTCTTTTCTTTGTCACATTGATGTCATGTAAGCCAACGTTCTTCATACCAAAGAAAGGGGATCAAGTTTTACAACACCATGAATCTTTCTTTCAATAACATCTCGTCTCCAGGACTTCCAATGTACAAATTTTAGTATAAAAGTTTCATGTAAAAGAGGTACAAATGATTTGTTGTGTCACTAATGATACTGCATGATGTTTATCAAGGTATTTAAGGAGTTGGTATTTGGTAAGATAGCCGTTAGGATTGAAACCAATATCGATAAGAATAAATACGATATGAATAATACATGATATTTATATCCTTTATTTTTGAATTAAAATTTTGATTACAAAGAAACTTGTCTCCCACCACTAAATTATTTTAATGCTTAATAACAAAAAAATCTAAATTAATAATTAACACATAATATAAAATGATAACTCACAAACAATCACTCATAAAGGCAATAATGCCTTTAAATATAAGTATTGATAAGAAAATTGAATATGTTGGATCAAATTGTTTGGCTATGTTCATGCATTCATATATGAATGTGAATAGTGAAATATTGCACATGTAATGATTGTACATGCATTCATGACATTTCCCGGTATAAATGTTAAGAAATGTATTTGTGAATAAATTGATTTTTGTGCTTTAAAATTTAATTTGAGTGTGTCTTTGTGAGTTTTGTATTTTTAGAGAATTTTAGAAATTTTT
>JAOSBO010004137.1:0-13578 GCA_027563915.1 Erythroxylum rotundifolium | reverse complement strand
CAGATTCATGTCCGAATATCGCCTGCCAGATTCATGCCCTTTACCTAAGGTACCAGTTCCATATGTTAAGAAATACGGTTATAACCTATCTTTAAATACCACATACTGCCTCCTGGACAAAAACGTTTCCTACGTGTCGTTGAAGGAAAGTGAATGACTGCATGATATCGGAGATGGGATTTTTTACTCAAAAGCTCCGTCTTCTCAAGCCTTTTCATTTAAATTCGTTATTTTTCCACCATCAACCCTCACCATTTCATAGTCATGTTGTCTAATGTTGATTTTGTTTTGTGCCTTGTAGGCTTCTCAAACTCGATAGAGAAATAAAAGTTAAGAAGATGACAATAACATAAAAGATGACCGATATTATGAAACTTTTTATACGTTTACAAATTAAAAAAAAAACAAATAGCTTTGACTATGAGTTTTCAGCATAAGTAAAAATGTAAAATTAATTTATCTCAATATTAGCTTAAGAATTATATTTCTCACAAACTTTTATTGTTAAGAAAAAAATAAGAAACCAGTATATCAAAGTGTTAAAGAAATTTAACATTATGTAGAAAAAGACAATTTTACTCGTCATGTTTCGACCAAATGTAATTATTTATCAGAAGTTTTATAAAGTTTTTAGCCCTATTCTTAGAAGTTTTAACGCCAATTGAAGTTTCAACAAATTAAAGATTTCATCCAGGTTTTTGGTTTTTACAACCATATGAATTTTTGATGTTTTTTATTAAACTTTTATAGTCAAATCATTGATTGCCTCCTCTCCTTATAACTTTTTCATGAATATCCAATTATTTATATGCGAATAAATGAAAAAACGATGAAAAACTTTTACTATAGTGTAAACCATGAATTTCATCCCGTTCGTCCATTTATTTCGACGGTTAGAATTCCTATGCCCTGAGATATATCTTTGCTGACAGTGTTATTTCGCAAACGATTCGCTCCCCGTTCTCTCTCCAATAAGTTTCTTTCTTCTTATCACACCATCTTTCTCCCTCTCCTGTCAAGCGATTTGCTTCCTCAACCGCGTCAAACCAATCTTGCGTTGAGGTGTCGTAGAGGTTTGTTCATATCTCATCTTCATAGATCCTGTCTTAATCTACAGGTTAATTGTTTTTTTTTCCAGCAAAAAGTTTTTTCGAGATCTAAGAAGTTTTTGTGCAATGTTTCATGTTCTTTGCCAACAAACCTTGAATCTTGTGTTGGGGCTGAGTTCAACAGTTTGGAAGAGTCCACATTTCTGGCAGCATTCTTACTTCTCTTGAGGTACCCGTGAAGCTCGTTTTAAGGATGAGTTTTAGAACGATGAAAAATGAAATTGATAAGTGGGTTTTAATACGTTGTCATCAGGGTCTTCAGTGAGTATTCGTATGCGTTAGTTTTTAATTTGAAATTATTGATGAAAACTTGATACGTATAAATATACATATTGATCGACTATTTGAAACAATTATACTACAAGCCATATAACGACTCTATAATTAACATATTTATATAAAGTTTCTCTTTGTTTATTGACAAATTTCTTATTGTAAACATTTCTTAGCCTCGTTATGTTTTCTTTGTGTTATTAATTACCTTGCTAATCATAGGGATATTTAATATAAAAGGGAAACGTGAGTTTGAGATTGATGTAACAATTCTTGTAGTCGTTGTTTTCCCTTTGATTCTTATTGCAATATTTATTGAATAAAGTTATAATTATGCTTTTATTCTGGTTTAAAGAAAATAAAGTCTGTTAATTTGTCTAAACTTTAATTAAATGCACACAAATACAACGTAGACTTTATCATTATCTGGCAAATGTTGTTTTCTTAGGCAACTAAAATTGAACTGGATGGTTCTATCGTAAATTATTTAAAATCCATTATTATGTTTTCACGAGACAAGTAAATATTTCCTCATAAAAGCAATCCTCCCCCAACTCTTATTCCAAAAAAAGCTTATTTTCAATGTACTGATTGTTAATGTATTGTCACTTTTACCTTTTGTCACTTAATGCAAATTATATATGTTTAATTTTTATATACGTATATATGAAAATGTTTATACATTATATAGATAACATTTTTTTTCTTCATGATGTGATGTTATTAAGCTATATCTTGTTAAGATGATCTCTATCTTATTAGTGTTCACCATGAGGATGGCATCCCCACTATTCTTGTCCACCTCAAGCACGAATTTCAGTTGTTGTTAACTAAAGACACTGCCACTTGCAAACTCCCTGGTTTAATTTACTTGTTTAAGCTCACTTTTTCCTACAAAAAATTAACATTACCCTATGTCAAGTCAGGAAGACGACAATAAAATGACATGGAAACACAATTTGGATTTTGACAGTCATAATGTATGAGTGTACTTTTTGACAATTGAGAAAAAAACAAAACCATCGAATCAACGAAAGAAATTTGATGGGATCTTTGGGACCTACAGCTATTGTTTTTACATATTAAACTTATAGTTACTGTTAACGAAAGACATTAGCACTTGCAAACTTGCTGGTTTAATTTACTTGTTTAAGTTTGCTTTTCCCTACACAAACTAAAGATGACCCTATGTCAAGTGAGGAAGACGACTATGAAATGATATGAAAACACAATTTGGATTATGACTTTTATAATGTATGAGAGGATACGTTAATGTACTTGATGACAATTGAGAAAAAAACATTTGGAACGGATTAACGAAAGGAATTTAATGGGATCTCTGGGACCTACAACTATTGTTTTAACATATGAAGCTCATACATGGAGAAAAGCCAAATGATTAATAGTTATATAATACTTCCTACTGGATGGAACTTGCAATATGGACTGATAAGTGCATTTTTAGTATTGAGACTGAATTGGTTTGTTGAATTATTTTTGACTTATGAAAATTCATAAAGATTTTTACATGAATGCTTCATCAAACTGGTCTCATTTAATATCAAAACATAGCTTTTCATTTTCCATTGTACTTAATGATGGTTTCTTTCTCACAGTTATTTAAGAAAAAAGCCAGAATTTTCTTATTCAAGTTCGATTTCCCTTCAAAAAATTAAGATGACACTTTGTCAAGTGAAGAAGACGACAATAAAGATTATGTTGTCAACAAAAGTTTGAATTCTGATACTGATAATCTATAGGAGGATATGCTGATCTACTCTTTGACAATTGAAATTAAAAATCCAGAGGATCAACTAAAGGAATTTGACGGGATCTTGTAGGCCTACAGCTACGTTTTTGACATATGAAACTCATATGAAGACAAAACAAACAAAGAGAAATAGTCCTCTAACACTACCTATGTGACCCTTCAACAGTGCCGGCAGTACTACAAAGAATTTCATTTAACGTCTTTTCGACACAGACAAAAAAACAAAAGATAAATAGTTTCATAAAGAAAAAAACATTTGTAAAGGATCAACGAAAGGAATTTAATGGGATCTCTGGGACCTACAACTATTATTTTAACATATGAAACTCACACACGGAGAAAAGCCAAACGATTAATAGTTATAAAACTTCCTACTGGATGGAACTTGCAATATGGACTGATAAGTGCATTTTTAGTATTGAGACTGAATTTGTTTGTTGAATTATTTTCGAATTATGAAAATTCATAAAGATTTTTACATGAATGCTTCATTAAACTGGTCTCATTTAATATCAAAACATAGCTTTTCATTTTCCATTGCACTTAATGATGGTTTCTTTCTCACAGTTATTTAAGAAAAAACCTAGAATTTTCTTATTCAAGTTCGATTTCCCTTCAAAAAATTAAGATGACACTTTGTCAAGTGAAGAAGACGACAATAAAGATGATGTTGTCAACAAAAGTTTGAATTCTGATATTGATAATCTATGGGAGGATATGCTAATCTACTCTTTGACAATTGAAATAAAAAATCCAGAGGATCAACTAAAGCAATTTGATGGGATCTTGCAGGCCTACAGCTACGTTTTTGACATATGAAACTCATATGAAGACAAAACAAACAAAGAGAAATAGTTCTCTAACACGACCTATGTGACCCTTTGATAGTGCCGGCAGTACTACAAAGAATTTCATTTAACGTCTTTTCGACACGGACAAAAAAACAAAAGATAAATAGTGTCATAAAGCTACCCATATGACCCTACGATTGTGTCGGCAGTAATACAAAGAAATTAATTTAACATCTTTTCAAACTGTAGCTTAACTTTGATGTATGCTTAAGATTATAGGGAAAGGACAAATCATCTTCTCCTAATTAATACATTAACTTTTGCTTCCACCACCCCCATAATTTGCGCAGAAAATATCGGATTTACAAAGCTCCCAAACTTTCAATTATGACGCTATTTCTCACAATTGCCTCATTTGTTAAAAAAAACAATACTAATTGTTACGCATTAATTAAAAGTGTCAATGAAGATCTATATAGCACAAACCATGTGATAGTGATGGACTAAACTATTTATCAAAGAACCATTGCCGAAACCTATTAAAACAACATCTTAAAACCTTTGCAGTCATACAAAGAAATTAGTTTAACATCTTTTCAAACTGTAGCTTAACTTTTATGTATGCTTCAGATTATAGGAAAAGGACAAATCATCTTCTCCTAATTAATACATTAACTTTTGCTTCCACCACCCCTATAAATTGCGCAGAAAATATCGGTTTTACAAAGCTCTCAAACTTTCACCTATGACGCTATTTCTGACAATTGCCTCATTTGTTAAAAAAACAATACTAATTGTTATGCATTAATTAAAAGTGTCAATGAAGATCTATATAGCACAAACTGAGTGATAGTTATGGACTAAACTATTTATCAAAGAACCATTGCCGAAACCTGTGAAAACAACATCTTAAAACCTTTTCCTATTGTGAGAGGAGATAGCTATCTTCTACATACATTAAAACTAACAACCAGAGTTGTGATATGGAGGTTCAACGATATAATTCAATGACTTCTCATGCTGTTAAAGGTAAACTTTGTCAATGATTTGTTAATGTTCTCGAATGAATTAGAGATGAATTTTTTTTCCAATTTGATGTTATGTGGTGATTATACTATGATCTTATGATGGCATGTATTATGCAGACGTTGAAACTCATCTTTATCAGGAGCTATGGCATGCTTGTGCTGGTCCTTTGTTTACTATTCCTCGTCAAAATGAACACGTCCTCTACTTCCCTCAAGGACATATTAAACAAGTCCGTGTTATATAATTTGTTTACTTTTCTTTTGTTTAGTGTTAAATTTTTTATAAGCTATTTTTACCAATATAATTTGTGTTCATATCGTTGATTTTATTTTTACTAATGAAATTAAATCGCTTTTTATTAATGTTTACATCAGATGGAGGCATCAACGAATCAACCAGCTGACACGAAAATGGAAGCTTATAAACTACCATCAAAGATTCTTTGTCGTGTCATTAAAGTTATATTGAAAGTGCATTATTACTAGCTTTTATGTTTAAATCTTGTCCCTCTATGTAAGGTTTATTTATTTCCAAATTTTTTGTAGGTTTAGTAATCTAACGTTTTTTTTCTTATTGTGTCATAATAAAATGTAGGCTGACCTAGATATAGATGAGGTCTTTGCTGAAGTTACGTTACTTCCTGAGGCCAACGTAAGTACTCGTTTCATTATGTTTAATGTTATATGATGGACGGTATAGCATTCGAGTCAAAATCATTCTTATTATATAGATATCTTATAATATCAGTAAGATGAGAATGTAGTTAAAAAGAAAGCTCCCACACTTTCTCAATCGAAGTTCAACGTATGTTCATTTTGCAAGACTCTAAGGCCGTCAGATCTCAGTATTGACGGTGGACTTGTGATTTGTAAACAATGTGCTGACGAGTGTTTTCCCCAATTGGTTAGTCAAATGCACCTTCTGATAATCAGTATTTATTTATGTTGTTTTTTTAAATTAACAACTATTTCTAAAGCAAAATTAAATATGTAATGCATCGCAGGATATGTCTACACAACCTCCGACACAAGAATTAGTTACCAAGGATTTACATGGAAACGAATGGAGATTTTGTCATACATTTCGAGGTTATGAACTTTTAGTTTTTTAGTTTTTTCTTGCCTATTACATTGTTTATTCAATCGTTACTAGAGAAGATTTTGCGTTCATATACAGTATTAAGTGCTTAATTCATATTTCAATGTGAACCATAGGTCATTATAAAAGGCACTTGCTTCAAGATGGATGGAGTGTATTTTAAACTTGCAAATGACTTATTGCTGGTGATACCTTTATATTTTTAAGGTTAGTAGTTCTTACATTACTATTTCGCGTCATTGGCTATTTAAATTATCACCTATATATCGCCGATATTTTAATTTGGAATTAACTTTTAGAGGTGATAATGGAGCACTTAAAGTTGGCGTTAGAAGATTGTTGATGCAATAGTCTAACATATCACCACCTGTCATATCGAGTCAAAGTTTGCATGTTGTTGTTCTTGCCACAACATGGCAGGCTATATCAACATAAACAATGTTTACAATATACTACAAGCCTAGGTATCTTGTTAAATGCTATTTTAACTTTTGCAGATGCTTAACAATTTGGATTGAAATTTTTTACTTTGTTATCTCAAGTGAAATTTCAATTTCAACCTTAAGATAAAAACAAATCACGAGTCTAAGGATGTTTTTATAGAGCTTTTATAATGTTCTTCTTCCGATATTTTGGAACAGGACAAGCCCCACTAATTTCATTGTTCCAATTGACGAGTACAAGGAATCAATGAAGATTACTTATTCTATAGGTATGAAGTTCACAATGAGATTTGAAGGTGAACAAGGTCTTAAACAAAGGTACTGATCACTTCTCCTATAAGAGTTATAAATGATTTATAAATAAAATGCTCATGAAATGTTTTATTACCAAAATTTAAAAAATGTAACAGATTTATTGGCACTATTGTCGGAATTGAAGAAGCAAATCCCAACATGTGGCAAGAGTCGAAATGGAGATGCCTGAAGGTAATACTTAATGTTTTACAATAGTTCATCTATCCTAACAAAAAAAATGTAATAGAACTTGCTTTTGCATTTAGGTTTGTTGGGACGAAACAAGCAATATACCTCGTCCAAAGAGTGTTTCACCATGGGAAATAGAACCTATGGTTGCTTCTTCTGCACTGAATCCCCTTACAATGGCCATGCCAAAGAGACCCCGAGCAAGCATGGTTCTTTCATTCTCCGACTGCTCTATTCAACCTACTGAAGATAATGGTAATGCAGATTTTTCATTGGCATTTTCCTTAAAGTTTTATGTGCATCAAGTAAACTAGGCTTTGTTAACTCAAGCTTTAGGTTTATCTATTAATTAACTTCCACAAATTTACTGACAGTCTTTGAAGCAACCTCGAATTCCTCCAATGGATTGTGTGAACCACTTATACATCAAACAATAGCAACTGCTAATCTAACAAAACACGTGAACTAGATGAAGATGAGAAGTTGAGCATGCTTGCCAATAAATCATCGTTAATGCCTACAACCTTATCACTTAAATTGCCAGAGTGTAATGAAAATTTACCAACAAACTATGGGAATGTTAATGCTCAACTGCACAGTAATATTGAATGCAGTGTACCAAATGAATACCCATCACTTTGTGGCATTCGATTTGAAATATTGAATGGAAATGGGTTGAAAACTCAGTCATCATCGTCTCATTTTATTAATCCCCATGATTCAAGAGATCCAGTGAAGAAGCCAGCATTAGTACAAGGGGATAAGCAAGCAAAATTTGTGAATGAAAGATACATACTCTTTGGCATTTCTCTCATTAATAATTCAATGACACCAGACGCCACAACGCCTATTACAGACATGTTGAACAAGCCAATAGTTCATACACACACCTCAAATAAAAAAAATGCCCAATTGAACTTCATGACAAGTTACAGCAATCAATGACCTCCCAAATGATTGACAATATTCAACATGACAAACATTTTGTTTCTGCTAATCAATGTGCAAGTGATGGTCGAGGAAAATCACTGAATCTTTCTACAAGGAGTTGTACTAAGGTACGTTTTTCTCTGAAATAGTCATTGGCTACAATTACTAGTAATGAATTGTTAATTTTTTTTCTTTTGTTAACATCTACAGGTTCACAAGTAGGGAATAGGACTTAGTAGGTCAGTTGATCTTACAAAGTTTAACAGTTATGATGAGTTAACTAAGGAATTGGATAGATTGTTTAAATTTGATGGTGAATTAATGGCGTGCAAAAAGAATTGGCAAATTATGTACACTAATAATGAGGGTGATGTCATGGTTGTTGGAGATGATCCTTGGCTGTAAGAATTATTTCACTCTTTCATTTATTTTCCAATTACTTATATTTCATCTTTTTTTGACATGTAAGTTCATTACTTTGCATGAATACTGACTTCT
Source organism: Erythroxylum rotundifolium (assembly GCA_027563915.1). Lineage (NCBI taxonomy): Eukaryota > Viridiplantae > Streptophyta > Magnoliopsida > Malpighiales > Erythroxylaceae > Erythroxylum > Erythroxylum rotundifolium. The sequence continues at coordinate 5,153 of JAOSBO010004137.1, read as the reverse complement.
TTTTACGTACATTAATGAGAATTTGTTGGCATGGTTTGCAAGATTTTCATCTACACTAAAGAGGAGATTCTAAAGATGAATCAAGAGGCCTTACATTTACAATACCATGACAACTTGCCAGACTCAAATGATATAGGGGCAACTTCAGTGAAATATAAGCCATTGCCTGTTGCATATACTCTAAAAGATAAAAAAGGTAAGTTTATGAGTTGATTTGTTTGCTAAAAAAGCTAATTCCTCTTTCACATTCTTATTATAAAGTTTTCCTAATTGAACGACTTTTGTTTAACTTTCCTATAAATGATGGCTTATGTTTGTTAATTGCAATCCTAGGAAGTTGATAGTGGGGAGCCCAAGGTTATTTGATATGCTTCAAGTGTAATACTAAATCAAAAGATAACTTGATTTACTGCTGTCTCATAAATAGATGAAACAAATTAAAAGATGGAAATTTGGAGAATGTCATTTAATTTTGAAATGGTGATATGCATTTAAATAAAGTATGTATTAATTATCCATAATCTTTCTTGTATAACTTTCTCTTATTTTCTTTTCTTCTTGTTTCTAGAATCTTTATTGATCTCTAAGCATGATGAATGAGTAAAGATTAATAACTCTTCATTCCTAGTTGACAATCTGAAATCTTGATTGGTCTCTAAGCATGATGAATGCGTGAAGATTAATAACTTTTCATTCCTAGTTTACAACATCATATAATTTAGATTCTGTAAAAATTCGACGTATAAAAAAAAACCTAATTTCACAAAAGTTACAACAATTTAAATAACTTTTACCAATACCAGTAAGTTTTTACAAGATATAAGGTAGCTTTAGACAGTTGCTCATTTTAAAAAACCATATTTCCCAAATTAAATTGAACATCATAACATATAACTATTAAAGTCATTTATCATATATACACTGTTATTCTTTTAATAAAAAACACAATTACTTTTCTGATTTTAAAACAAAATTGTCATGTCGTAAATTTATTTTGATAATTTTAGGCCATTGTTTTAAGTACAATTAATTGCCACTCAATCAAACACAATCCTTTAAAAATATGATTTCACTTAATTAAACCATTTTATTAGCAATTGCCTACTAAATTCTATGGACCGAAATTAAATTATATAGAACAAGCAAATAACTATGATTATCTAAACACTTGAAATTGTTCTAATGTAATTTCCTACCTAATAAAAAAGAAATCAATATTAACTTGCATGATAAATTAATGTTTAATTGATAAGTTAACATTGGACTCTTACGTCGATGTAAAATTTGAATACCCTAAATCATAATTTTTTCCTATCTCTAATCAAACGCTATCAAGAACTACTACATCATCCATCAAGTCACTACACCTTCCCTGCTCATTATTTTTTGATGAAAAGATAGTACAAACTTTTCCTCAAACAGTTTACACCCAATGATCCTATAATGCTTACTGTACACGCTTCAAACAAACAGATCCCTTACAGCCTCAAATATTTGTATTTCTCTTATTGTTTTTGAATAACCAAGATTCGAAACTTTTTTTCCTGTCCAACCCCACCTTTCTCATGTGACCCCTAACGCCAAATAAAAACTTCAAGAAGATAATAGTTTAATATATCCTGAAAGTCAAACACCGAACCAACCATAAGAGAGTGTCGATGTGTGAGCCTCTCCTCCATATTATCCCACCCTCCACCTACCCTCACCTACTTTCACATGACTTTAATCATTTTCATCAACTGTACATGTTGCCTCCAAATAAACACTGACAAAAACCTAAGGATTTCACATAGAAAACAATTGCATAACAACGATTGTTATGACGTCAACACTCATTCAGTTGACATTAACATCTCAAATAGCAAATATCATATGGCTTGGCTGAATGCATTGAAGGACAACACTTCCTTCCCATGTTGAAGCTTGCGTTAGCAAAGGATGGCTGCTTCTCCAAATTTCACATAGAAAACAATTGCATAACAACGATTGTTATGACATTTACAACACTCATTCAGTTGACGTTAACATCTCAAACATCAAATATCATGTGGCTTGGCTGAATGCGTTGAAGGACAGCACTTCCTTCCCACGTTAAAGCTTGCGTTAGCAAAGGATGGATGCTTCTCCAAAATATCTCACCCTATGCCAACCCTCAGCTACCCTCAGCTACTTGTACTTTACTTTAATCACTGTCATATCGTGTAGATGTTCCCTGCAAATAATAAATGATAAAACATCCAAAACAAGCATGTAAATGGAATGCCTATGACAACGTACTAACGAACGGTTAGTGTATTAATGCAGCTATATATAAACTTTCTATACTTTTCTTTGCCAAGCAAGCAACACCGACCTCCTCTCCTTGTAATTGACAATCGACTTTCACAAAAACTCAGGTAATGCTTCGTTTTTCACTTGTTTTTGCATTTACTTTTTAACACATAACACGTTCTCTTAAATATAAAATAGAACTATTGTGATCTTTTTCATCATCACTTGGTAGCAATGATAATTTAAGACTATTTAACAAAGTTATAACCGTAAATGATGGCTGTAACTTTGTACGATGATTTATCGTTTTTGTCGATTCTAAATTTAAGACGAAATATCTTAATGTTAGTTAACAAAGTTAGCCTTTGATTATCCACCATCTATAAGTTCTTCGTTTCCTTTATAACTAATGTGGCGTATCAAATAAAATGAAGTTGTTCTTGTTTGAATTATTTCAGGAACTATGATTAATACCAATTGTTGGATTTCCAAAGCATTAAATTCTAGTATGAAACTTACAATAGATTAACTCCACATCAGTAAACAAGTCATTGATTTATTTGAAAATCATCACCAACAAGTCGTTTCAAAATCACACATCTTTTATTTTCTACATCTTCAAAACCAAGAAAATGTCCAAGATACCATCTTATTAGAAAAAGAAATATAACATTGCCTGCAACAAATTACTATTTATACCAAGTTCTATGATGAAGAAGACAAAACGTTGACTGAACTACATAAACGATTTAGTTCACATTGTCACGAAGTACATCTAGATCCAGCCCTTGAAGTTGCAAGAGTTGAAGAATAACCAGCTAAAAAGAAACTCAAATTAATATAATAATTTATGCCAAAAAATCTTTGTATTATTATGTTGGAATTATTGATGAAAAAAGAATAGCTGTAGATTGCCAAAAATTAAAATTATAAAGACTTTTTCTCAAAATGTAGCTTCATTGTTTTTGACTTAAAAGATAGATCCTGGGCTGTTGACAGTGCTCAAAACAAAGAAAAACATGCAAAATAATAAAGGAAAACGACATCTAAATCAAACATGCAAATTGAAACATATCTTGTAATCCATTATAGATTGATAAGAAAACGACATCTAAATCAATTTCTAATTTATTGCATGCATGTTATAAACTCTAAAAATGATAGACATACAAGAAAAACTATTGCGTTGCAGTAACTAAGCATGCACTGCTTGGAGATTTTCAAAAGTTATTAAAATTTGCAGTAGCTACCATGCAATGCTTGTAAACTTTTAAGACATAATAGGGAAGAAGAAGCAATCTCATGAAAAAATTTGAACAGACGTACAATTGTTTAAAAAACAACTTTAACCCACCGTCCATGTGATCTGACAACATAGAAACACAAAAGTTTGTTCTTGTTAAAGTATATAATACAACTATTAAATATTCAAAATAAACTTTAAGTAGCTGAACTTGTAAATATAATTGACAATAGATGTAGGCTTACAATCATAGAGTTATTTTTATCTTTTCCACCATCTTTTATGCAGAATCATTATTAAAAAAGTTTTAACATAATAAAAACAGTAAATGGAACTTGTCATATTTTATTCTAATTGTTTGATTTTTCCCTGCCATAGATTCAACGCATCGGATCTTCATTTTAGTGAACAAGAGTTGGCCTTTGTTTATTGATCATCTATAAGTTTTGAATTTCTTTTATAGCATTCTTATTTTTAAATTATATAATTGAACTGTCTACTATCCAAATGAAACTTTACTTACATCAACTCACAAATATAGTTAACAATAGAAGTTGTTGACAATAGAGATTAAATGTCTAACATTATACTATGCTATTCTTTTACTTGATTCATTATTATTATATTTAATTGAATATATAATGAAGTTGTTTTCTATCTATTTCATACACTCTTCTACCGTATTATTATGGTTACGTTTTTACATTTGTACCTTCAATGGTTTGTTAAATGTTACATATTAATGTTAATGTTATTGATACTAATATTGGAATATATACATAATATATTATTAGTCTATATATGAAGAAGCCTTTGTTAAATGTTAATATTAGTATTAAAGTTTGTAATCTTTTATTTACATCATACTCTATTCCTATGATATTATTAGAATATATATACATATATATATAATTATAAAATGTATCATAGATATATCTAGCAAGAAGGCTATCATTGCCAATAAAAAATAAAAAATTAAATGAATTAAAATGATTCGTCTTTATCTTCGTCCAACTCTTCCTTGTGTTAAGAGATGGATGGAAATGTTTAAAAAACTAAAATTATGCTGAAATGCCACTTTAAAAAATTTTCCATTATGACGTTTATGAAATCGGAAATGGTTACGTTAATGTTATTAATAGTCAAATGTAAATATGTGAATAATATATTACATTCTTGTCAAATTTAATAGAGTACTGTTAATCTTATTACCACCGATATTATAAGAAAAAATATAGATATTATTAATATATATAAGGAAGGTTAACATTCTCTAATAAATATTTAATAATTTTTTAATAATTATTGTTAATCATGTACTTCTTGGTTCAACTCTTGTCTGCATTCAGCAATGGATAGAAATGCTAAAAGACGAAAAAAATATGCTGAAATGACAACGAATGAAAAAAACAAACTCCTGCAACAACGTAGAGAAGCTCGTGCTGCAAAAAAAAAAAGAAACTCTTCTTTGGTATCTTCTTCAGAAATAGCTACACATCAACTTTTGCATCCCATCAAACGGTAATTTTTGTCCATCAATATAGTTATCAAATAGGAAAAAAATTTAGAAATTTAGGCATTAATCATGTTTATACAACTCATTTATTTCTTTAATTATAACAAACTCTTAATGCAAAAT
>JAOSBO010004115.1:0-13582 GCA_027563915.1 Erythroxylum rotundifolium | reverse complement strand
TTAAATGATTTCCAACTACCTTGAAAATGTGCATTTATTGTTCTTTAAAATGGTTTGAGAATGTGTCATATGTTTTTGTATGTGAATTTTATGAATGAATTTTGAGTGATATGGGCATGGTTTCAAATTGCTCCATAATTATTGTATTTTTGGCTTTTGGATGATTTAAGAAATGGTTATATGATTGGTATGAGATTTTGGTTGATGAAGTGTGACATGATGATGGAATTGCATATGAAAAATTGCATGCTCATGAAAAACAAGTTTTTTTCCTCCAAAAAGTACCATTTAGGCAATTGGTTTACAATTCATGAATTACATGTTATGTGGGTTTGATGTAATCTATTCAAGAATGTCATGTGCATGTTGACTAAGTTATAGGCTTCTTTTGCCTGCCCGCTAGTGGCACGGAGCTCCTTCATAGACTTCCTCAAGTTTACGACTACACAAGACCATTATATGGATTTGTGTAGTTCGTCATGTTCATGGATTTACCCAAACCATAATGATGTGCTTATGTGTTTACGTGTGTTGACAAGTTTGATGAATGTTTGACTTATATGAGTTGTGAATTGGTTTGACAAGTTGAGAATTCGAGAAATGTATGTTTTATGGATTTTTATGAGAAATTGCTATGATTGTGAGAGTTTTCAATGGTTTTTGCTTGTTACCGATTATAAGACTGTTACCCATGAGCTTCAAGCTCACTCCTTTCCTTCCCATCTTCAGGTGATGAACAAGATATCGAGTGATCGAGGCAAGAGTCAAGGCATCACTCCCGTTTGTATGTTTTGATTTTGAAGTTAGATTATGTAAAACAATGCTTTAGTTGCATTTTGAGCGATTCTAGGTTTTGTAAACTTTGTATTTTAGATTATGATGTAAGGAGGCTCAAAATGCCCACTACAGCGTTGTAAAACTCCTATTTGTTTTGATGTTAATGAAATGTATATACATTATGTTTTGTTCATGATTTCCAAAGTCTTTATATTGCATCTTCAAGCTTCTCATAGGGGTAAAAATTGTGTACTGGATTCAGGGAGAAAACTGTACTAATATAGATAGAATTAGACAAATTTGTCTTATGGGAAGTTATAGCTTATCTTTTTAGCTTTCCAACGCTATAAAGTATGTAAATTTTGGGTATTGGAGTTAAGAGATACGAGCATTATAGTTGGTGATGTTGCACAGGAGGTATGTACATGAAAGCTATGGTGAATGATGAGAGTTTGTGTATGTGATGAGTCATTTGAGTTGAGTTTTAGGATTTTAATGCACCCAAGTTGGTAACTGGATGTTTAAGGAGTGTTATTGCTTTATAAGTGAAATTGGGAAGGTTACGAGTGAATATGATGTTAGAATGGATGTAGGAAGCATTGGGGAGGCTTTGGAGGGGTTTGGGTAACCCTTATGTCCATTAGACGGAATTTAGGTTCACTAAGCGGACCTTCTCGGGTCTGTGAGGACATCGCCAATGTCCCTTTGACGAACATTATGTCCGTTAAATAGACCTTCTCGGGTGAAAAATGGCTCCCAAGCTCGTCTATGTCCGTTAAATGGACCTTTACGGGATAGCTATAGTAAATTACGATTTTTGATCCATTTTAGAAGTATAATCTCGCTTTGTGGTCTTCATAAATGTTGTAGATATAGAATTCTTCTTTTAAATAGTCTAAGAATGGTCTCATTCCAAGATTTATAGAGAAAGTTATGCCAATTCTCCCAGGAAAGGTACAATATGATTGAGAATATAAACATGTTTGAATCTTTTAGCCATACCTTCATCGTCCGACCATCAAATGAAGTGATTCTTCAAGCAATGGTTTCCTAACACATTATTCTATCCCTCCATAAAAAGTTTTAGTTTTTAGCTCTGATATGAAAAATATTGATGGAAAGATAGTAAGGGGTCGGTTTAGAGAGCATAACTGGGGTATGAACATACTTTGGCTTTTTTTTAAGCATAACTTGTTCTATCGAATTCCAATTTGAGATAGTTCTTGCTTCAAATTAAACTAGAGAATTGGAGCTACAATTTTTTTGAAGAATTCAATTATGATTTTGGTGATTGACTAGTGTGGGCACACCACTCTTGTGGGATATGGCTAATGCGGGTCTATGAAAATAACCCTCAAGGTAATACGCTCGCTCACTTCTTATGATGACTCCGAACATTGGGCTCTAAAAACGGGATCCAACATTCTGTCTATCTCTATCTAAGGGGAAATAATGAAGGCCTCCAAAATAATTGCATTTTAAAGGAAGGAGCTTACGTGGTGATCATGTCCCACTAAATAGAAATGACATTTAAATAAGCCATGTAAGGTACGATTTTATTTCCTACTAAATGGAAACTAATTCATGCCATTTGGAGAGGGCCAAAAAAGAGAAAAGACCTCTTTTTTGCATTTTTTCCTTCATCCTTTTTGTGTTTCTTTTAGTTTTTACAACAAACAAAGCCTCCTTTCATCTCTTATACCATATATAGCTTTAAGATTAGACACAATGTACTTCATCCGATTTTTGCTAGTGATAGGCTAGTTTGGGAGGTTAAAAGCAAATGTGTTTATACTTCAAAGCCCAAATTGATTTTGAGGGTTTATTACAAACTAAATTTTATTTTATACTAGGTTAGTTTTTGTATGGATCTTAAGGGATATACAATGGGAGCCATCATTCAGTTGTAATAAAGGTCAACGATGATGGTGAAGTTGAGGGCTTGAAGATTTCCTAACTTCATTTTGAAAAAATCATATAAGGATAAGATATGATAATAACTTCTTGAGACGATTTATATGAAAAAAAATAAGTTTTATTCAAATAAATCTAAATAAATTTCTATATTATTTTAAAATATCAATACTTTTATACCAATTATTGCATTCGTCACATTTTTTATCTACAAATTCTTTAACTTTTGTATCTACAAATTCTCATTATTTATGTGTCTATCAATTACAATTTGATCGTTAATGAAATGATCTTTGATGGTTGCTTGTATGAATAAGCATTATCATAGATTCTTCCACAAATACAATTACATGTATGTAAAAGCGTTTTACTATATGGTACTAGTAAAGGATTAAAGTAGGATAATGTATTTTTCCAAATTACTTTCGTTTTTTGTGTTTATGCCATATGAAGGGAAAGAAATGTCAAAAATCACTTGGAATTACATATTTGGGTGGATAGAGCTATATGCTTGATTAGGGAGATCCGGATGGCACATAAAGCTTATAGAGTGCTAGTAGGATGTTAAGAAACAATTGGAGATTATTGAAGTGTAACTTTCTATGTTTAGCTAAGGGTTATTTTTATCTTTGTAATTTTATTATTATTGTAGTGTTGTAAAAGCTTAGTTTTAGTCAATAAATAAATAAATAAATATATATATATAATAATTAAAAGCATAAAATGCTTTATATATAAGAAGAATGCTCCTTTAAGAACATCCTAGACAAAAAAAAAAGAACCATAGAATGAGATTCTTTAGGTTTCTAAGATATCGGGTAATATAAAATGAAAATTTTATATTTTGATTTTTTTTATATTGAAAATCTTTAACTATCTCAATTTTACAGTAAAGACTATTACAAATTATTTTAGTGTTATTATGAGAAATGTATGCCAAGTTGTGTTGATGTTATAAAGGTGTTCAAAAAGAAGTCAATTGGATTTGGGTTTTGATATTGTTGTCTTAGTTAATGTCTAGATCTGCCATTGTTTGTATATATTAAGTTCTTTTGTAGTGATTGAAATGTATTAATAGTTTGTAATGTGCATCCTTTTGTTGTGATGAATACAAAGGTAATGTTTTAATATTTTAATGTGTGTGGACCTTATTGCTATAATTAGTGAAGTCACTTTATCCCCAAATTTGTCTTTCTTAATTCTTGAAACATTTGTATCACTTGCATTTTTTTCAAGCTAAATAATCAGTCCTTTGCATTTGTTAGCTTTATATATTTTTAACTATGAAACACATATTTAATCACTTAAAAGGTTAACAAATATGAGGTCTAAAGACTTGTCTAATTCTCTTATGAACCATTCAATCTTCTCATATAATCCACCATATGAAGCCATCCACATTGTCTTGAAGACCATAAATTATATATATAATAGCTTAGTTAAATGACCTATTAAAAAGTAGTTAATAACCACACATTATTATACAAAATTTTATAACCAAAGGGTGGGAAATTTTTACCATAAAATATTCTACTAGGCTTTGACAAAGTTCCAAATCCTACACTATTATATAACAATCGTTCTATTATAACAACAATATATTGCTTACTAGTATAGAAGTTCACCTAAAAGATAAACATCTTAAAGGAATAAGTAATCAATTCCATAGAACTTACATCAATGTCATAATCAAATAATGCAGTCTAAAGATAAGAAAATGAATCACATATTCATTATGTAAATGAAGTGTACTCAATTATATTTTATATTGCCATACTCGTAAAATAAACTATTTTACATGAGTAGATATTGACATAAAGACAAAAAGTGGGCCATATGTAGCAATTTAGAGCATAAATAGATTAATAAAATAATGGTCTATCATATTTAAAATTTTCATCCACATATGATCAAAAAATAATAACATAAAACACAATGAAAAAATTAGTACAACTAGCTGGGTGGTTTGCCACTAAGCCGAAATGTCTTAACTTCATTTTCTTCTAGTTATCTTATTGGTCCTCTTTTTTGTTGTTCCCTAAGTCTTGTAGATATCCTGCTTTCTGTCCATGAGAACTAGTCTTTTTTCTTTGACCTATGTTTGCATCAGTAGGTTGTTTTCATTTGTCTCTCATAACATTAAGCACAATACTTTTTTTAAGAAGAAAAAATGTCCTTACATGACAATGAATCATATACATGAATGAAAACTTTTTTCCATCTAGGCCTAGATCAAGGTCATTAAGTGTGACCTAAGTTGACTGAGTTTTGAATTGTGAGTGTTAGGCCCAATTAGGCTTCAAACCTAGGCCTAACCCAAACATTTATTATTTATGCCTAACCAGATCATGTTATAGCTTTTATAAATATCTGTAGAAGTTTACAGTGTTATATAAAAGGATGTCATTTGTGAGGTTGATTATAATATGACCCCTACTTTTATGATCCAATTATAGTGCATGTCTTTAAATTATGTCCAGCTTTTTTTTTGTTTACTACAAATGATATTATCACTACTTTTAGTTAATAGAATACATTTCTTCCCCTCACTAAGTTCTCTAATTATCTTATTTTTTAATCTTTTTTGGTTTACTTATATATTGGAGGATTTATAAACTGTGCATATTGTTCTCCAAGTATTGACCAAAATTGTTCATTGAGAATTGTATTTATACATTCCCAATAGCATCTTAGGAGTGTCTCCTTATATTAGCATCCATGATCAAATCCTTGAGATCTCTCCTCTCTAACATAATTGGTAAAATTCAATGAATACATAGGATATTAATTAGTTCCTATTTACCATAAGTGCACTTATTTATTTTTAGGTTAAATATATGATGATAATTCATGTAAAATTCAATTTCAAGCTTACTATCACCTGAAAATACTCTAAGTAATTAGTGGCCTCTTTTATTGTTCTTGTTAAGCTTCTTCAAAACATTTGGAAATATGCCTCCATTATAAGTAGTCATTCCTTCCTTCTTTTGGTGGAAGCTCTTTATTATTTCCTTTGGATGACTTCCAAACAAGTTAAAATAGGTTTGTCCATAACATTCCTCAAGTATGCATTGAAACATTATGTTTTGTTGTTTGATAAAAGATCACTCTTGCGTTTCTATCAAAGGCATATGATCCTTAATGATAGCAGATGCTTTGTATTGTCTTTTTAAGTATGCTTTGTATTGTCTTTTTAAGTTTTCTTATAGATTCTTAAAGCAAATATTGATGATCGTATTATACAAACTTATTCTTAAAATGTTGTTCTAGAACCTACTCAGATTTTACAAGATAAATTAAGTTTATTAATATGATAAGATTAAATATTGAAAATCAAAGTAAGGATGCAATTTAACTTATATCTAGCACTCCTGAAAACTTATAAGTTATTCCTGCCACTATCATCTATTAGGTTGTTAAGAAACTGTTTCCATATCTCCTCATTCTCTACTCTCACTATTACTTATGCTAGTGGTTAGATGTTATCATTTGAGACTCTACCTATTACTAACTATAATTGACCACCATACTATGTCTTGAAATGACACATATTTGATGCAGATTATAGGCCCACAATCGTTGATAAAATTATATTTCACTTGCTCTAAAAAAGTATAGGAAAAATAAAGAAATTCCATTAGGAGCTCTAATATATAATGAACTACCTCTATCATGTTCTATAACAGTCAAGAAATGTCCTTTCAATATATTATTTGTGTTCTTTCATATCCAAACAACAAATATAAAACATGTCCCTTATAATTATATGCTTCAATATTTGAAATGCCCCTAGTCTCTGGATGCTTTAATATTTGAAATATCCAACTTAGACTACCTTTAAAATGTGACACATAATTATTTCCAGTCTACCTACAATCAAGCTTTTTTCCTATCAAATATTCTACAATAATTATGATTATCTTATAATATTCGTTACGAAAAGCTTCTCTATTTTAGGTGAGTCCAACATGAATTGTCTACCCATGTGTGTTCTTACACTTGACAATAACTCTTACCTTATCATTTTTTTAAAACAAAGTCAAAATTATCTTACATGAAATGCTTCAATGCCTTTTTATTTTTAGTTATTGAATCAAATGTCATCCCTTATTTAAGGTGAATTTAGAATCCATTTCAATTGATGCACTTAAATAAGGGATTCTTCCTTCCATCATCTGAACTCCCATCTAAGTTTCTATATCCTCATCACCAACTTCCAATTCATGGTGTCTTATATCAGCAAGGTTTGCACCAACACTAAATTCAAGTATGGTGTATGGTCATTTTTAGGTTCAAAATCAAATATTTTATCTACAATTTCCTCACTAGAGCATCCTAATTCACTCACTATAAAAGATAATTTGTTATTAAATTTTGAGTCATTAGTCTTCTTTTCAAATCTTTTCCTCCCTCAATAATATGTTCATCTTCATTGTTACAAGCTATTAGGGGATTTGGCAATACGGTTTTATCATCTTTAATCACTTCAATTGGAATATCAACTAAAGGGTTAATAACATTAGCTAATTAGATTACTTCTTACTTTCCAAGTACACCTCAATTGTATTATATTTGTTTCTATAGTTCCATTTATCAATTTTCTTATATCTCATCATTATAAAGTGGACTCAACCCCACTTTAAAGGATTTTAGGGAGATTTGTACATAAATTCTCATGGCTTCCTATAACCCAAAATTTTGGCATTTAAGATAAACCCTACTAAAGTGATCTCATTCAATTCACGTTCAAACCTTTTTCTCTTTCTGCCCTTATATCTCATTATTATATTATTCTTGTAACAAATTCCATACCAATATTCAAACCCCATACTAAAATCAAATTCTTCATTTTGTTTCCAAAAGTAACTCAATTTGTCAAACATAATCAAAGAGAATAAATTTGAGGTGTTAAGTAATTTGGAAAGAAATTTTAAAAGACAAAATAATTAAATAAGCTATTTAAATAAGATAAATCAGTTAATGGACTACCTTTATGACCCAAGTTTGTTATAAAGCATCTTCAAATTTTTGGATTAGGCTCCTATTAAATTTGTCAACCCAAATTGATTGGCTTATTAATTCAAATACATACACCATTTAATTTTCATCTTGAAAACACAAACAAAGATATATATTTTAAGACTATATTGGACCATTATATAAGTGTCTAAATAGGCAACCAAGTACGTCAATTTTAGTCAAATTAAATATCTTAAACATCTAAGGAACTATCAAAATAAATTTATTAATAGTAAAGTAATAGATAGTCGAATCAATACGAAATCATTCGCAAAAATAAAGCTAAGCTGCATGTAATAGAAAATATGGATAATTATCGAAAACAAATCTTAATCAGTAATGGCAAATTATTATTAAAGTTGTATTAAATGTAGGTTACCAAAATCTTAATCAGTAATGGCAATATGAAATTAATTTTTATTATAAGAAATAATGAATTGGAATTGTTTATGGAAGAGCTAATGAAGGGAAAGAAAGGGGGGAAAAAAAGGAATTATGTTAAGTTTAAATTATTTTATGCTTGAGGAAAAGCATTATCTTAGTATGGAAGAATTTGATATAATTCACAATATTCGTATAAATTTTTAAGAATTCCATTTTGTTTTGATATAAATTGTACATAATTGATAAAATCTACATTTAGTATTATTTTAAAATGTGCAAATTAAAGTTCGCAATTAGGATAAACTTGGAATTAAAAGTTTAAATGTGAATAGATAAAGTCACAAATCATGGACAAAGTTTAAGACAATATTTAGTGATGGAATAATTAACAAAAAAAAGAAGTAAGCATGCTTATCCAAGAACTGGTGAAAGCAACTGCCAATAAAAGAATTCAATAAGCAAGATGCATGCATATTTTATCAAATTCATATTTGAGGAAATTATCTTGAGATGAAAGTGAGAACTAAAACCTTAAAAAAAATATTCATAGAAAATATTTTTTTCCTATCATTCTCAAGGAAAAGCTTAAGTCTCATTTTTAAAATAATTCATATTTGCATTTAGAAATATTGATAAATTTATTGATCTATTATCTTACCTAATTAGGAATATACATTTATATTTTTTAGATATTATTTAGGGATTAGAGGGTATGATTTTTCTTTGGAAATATTTATAGGAAATGCTTTCTTTGAAAAGGGGATATACATAATTCTCTTCTCTTTCATAGTGGGTTATGCTTTCTTCATAATTATGAGCATCAAGCATATTTCTTTTCTAATTAAGGGATAACTAAAATTTGATTTCAAAAGTTGTAAGATATAATTTGTTTTATCTTTTTTCATTTTCTTGAATATAAAATTTTCTATAATCAATTGTGCTATTTAACATAAATATTAGAACAATCAAACATATATAACAAACATTCTAATTGGAAAATAACTATTTTGACAATTAAACAAAGATACCTTTATTCAATGAGTCAAAATAATTATCTCAAGAGGTCTTATAAAATAGAAAATTTTTCATCATATGTTATAAAATATAATTAAAATAAATCTGGCTTATGTATTCATTAATTAGATTTATCAATCTCTCTTTTGTTAATTTATTAATAAATTAAATCCTAAGAGCTTATTCAAGGTTGTTTGTTAATAAGAGAAATTAATCAAAGAACTTCTTTTGGTTAATAATAAAGTAAATAATTTTTTTTAGAACTTATTAATAACCATAACCAATTTATTCTTGAATAGATGATGTTATCCTCGTATCAATGATCATTGTAGGAATCAAAATTAAAATTAATCATTTGGCTAGAGAAATATATGAACTTAAATTAACATACATTGTTGTTTAAATTTACAATTACTCTTTTGTTTTATTGTTTTATGGAGAAATATATGAACGTAATCTCTGTGTATATAACTTTACTTATCATTATAAATAAATTATTTTTAAAATAGGAACATTATATTCATTGCATTCGATACTCATCAACATTTATGTTATTCTTAAGTACTTATAGTGACATTCGATTGATTAAGTCTTATCTTCCATAGGCCTAATAAAATTAACTTAAAATAAGGGCTTGCAAAAAACTTGACAAAAAATTATTCCTTCCTAAGTATATGTTGAACATAATTATGCTAAAGTCCAAGCAATATGGATTTATTATAAGATAATGGTCCAAGATTTTATTTGAGAATATTTTGAAAGAGTATTGGTGTTAGAATTTTTTGAGGCCTCGTTAATTATAATTATATTTTGTCACATTTATTGAAATTTTTTGTTTTTATACAATTTACATATATGCACTTTGAAATAAATATTATCCATTATATGATTAGGATTCAATATTTATCAACATCCTTTGTTTTTATACAACGAGATTGCTATGCATGTATAAGAAAGATTGTCCTTTATTTGAAGGGATAGATAACAAGTATCTTTACACTTGTCCTAATCATTTATTGAAATTTACTTTGAAGGACCAGGGTATGAAGCCAAATATTGTGACAATATTTGCCTTTTCTATAGCTTGCCAAATTTAAGTTGTATCTCTTTACTAGACAATCAAAATTTTCACAGAATAAAGCAGATTAATTTATGAGACTTCATATTTTGATACTTTTTACTCTTAAACACAATTCATGTGTAATGATTAGCTTTATTTCAACAAAGTTGACGTTATCATTATACTTTAATTTTCTTATCAAGTTCGAGTTAGTTGGATAAAGTGCAATTATATTGTTTATCACTCAAACATACAAATATTGTATCCTAATTTTTCAATTAATTGAATTATATTAAAAATATAAATTTTTCTATGGTTCTCATTAAATCATATTCCATTTCCTTTTCTACCATTTACTAACCTTGCCACTTGGTTAATAGAACAAAACTATTCTAAAATTTTTAATGCTTGGTAATAATATTATAAGGCTTTGGTTCAGCATTGTATTAAAAGGAAATTTTAATGATTGTGTGTTAGTCATTCCCTTAATGCGCACTTAAAATTTTGTATAACCTAAGACCAGATTTCAAATGTCATCTTTGATGTTACATTGCATATAATGTTGGCCTTATAAATGTTTTGGTCTCCATATGTGTGTGTGTGTGTGTGTGTGTGTGTTTGTGTATACATATATATAGTTAATATTTCTCTAGTTGTCCACTTTATTAGTTGTTAAGTTAAATGATGTTGGTTTATACCTTACAATCAATTAGTTATGTTCTTTTTCTTATATATTTTTATTTAATTAACTACTTATAGGATAAATTCCTTGGAAATAGTCTCTCTATTACTTAGAGGTGAGATTGCATAATACCAGATCCTCAAATCCTGCGTCGGCAAGATTTCTACTGGGTGATGTTATTGTTGTACTTATAGGATAAATTCTATTAGATAAATATACGTAGTAAATAAATTTATAATCAAATTAATAATTATGAGATTCATATTATAATCAGGTTTTATTCCCATATTGTTTCTAGTTATTACTCTATTAATATTTGATATTAATAGAACAAAAAGACTAGTACATATTATATTTTTTTCTTCTGAAGGAAATAGTAGACCACATAGATTGAAGCATTAAGATACTTAAAAAAACTTGTGAGTTTTTGTTAGAGAATAAATTCATTAATTGACCCGATATTTGAATTTTCTATGGAACATTATTTGTTTGTCTATAGGAATACTCATTGGGAAGATTATATAATTGATTTTTTTTACTTATATCACTGAAATACCTCATATAGAAATTGTTATGTTTTAATACTATTTAAGATGTATCTTATTCAAGGGTAGCTTGATAAGTAGTTATTAGACATGACATAAATTAAAGGGAGATACTTAAGTGATCAATATAAGATTAGTTAACCTCAAATAATTTGACAAAATATTTTTTATTAGTATTAATTTCATAATCAAGGTAAAATAATAGTTTAAAATAATTTTCAAATGTCATTAAAAGAATAAATTATTATTAATAGAGAACTAATGCGACTAAACTCAAATAAAATAGACATTAATTTTATACTCTATGTAATCGAAATATTATATGATAAAAAGATTGAATTATACAAAACATTATACACAAAAAGCTTAATTAAAACTACTTTAACATTCCTAATATTTAGATGGTCATGATGTATTGTTAAGTGTCAATATTAATATATAAATATAAATTATTTAATTAAACAATTAATTTATCTAATCGTATATATAATTTAGGATATATTTTTATGTTTGTTGTCAATACATTTAAGAATCTAATAGGTCACACGTAATAAAGGAGAAAAGATAATTTAATTCAGTTGGATTTTATTGTAAATTTTGATAAATTTTGAAGTCATAAATAAGATATTTGATAAATAAGGACTAATATTAAATGTTAGATCTTCTTGAGACCTTTTTAGTACTTAAAATTATTTGTAATTATAATTAAGATTTAATCAAAATTAAAATTATATTCCAATTAAATTATTAAAAGATCCAACTCCTATTATTCCAATTAAATTATTAAAATATCCAACTCATATTATAAAATTTTATTCCAATTAAATTATTAAAAGATCCAACTCATATTATAAATGGACATTAGATTTTACAGGAATGAGCACTCTTAACTTACTCTTCTGTACGACACTTAAAATTTGTCAACTTATTCAAATAGATATTATTAAAAATTAGATACCTATGCATTTATTATAATTTTTATATAACCTATAAAATGAAGAAGAGTTAAAAAGGAGAAATTAAGTTTTATAATAAAGTACAGTTTATAATTCATATTTTATTACATTTATAAATTAATCATAGAATTAAAGATATTTTAAATTTCAGAAAATCATAAAAAAAATTGTTGTACCTAATGAGATTATGTTATTGTTTTTAAGTGAGTGTGATGCGATACGTCCTAACTTACTGCGCGAATTATATGAATGTTGTTATTGGGAAATTTTTGTATCATCATGGCTTATGTTGTAAGAGTCTTGGCTATTTCCGAGTCACAGAGTATATTTTTCATCTGTCAGCATATCTTTACTCCTTTGCATATTTCCTAGAGTTAGTTAGCTAGGAAAAAAAGGAATGAAAAAAGATGGTTAGTAATACCAACGATACTTTTATATTCTCCTTTTAAGACAATATATTTTTAATATAGTAAAAAATGAAAATCATATCTACTTTTTTTCACTGTATTCATTATAATTTTTATTACATTTCTTCGAAGTGAACCAAACATATTCTTAGTAATATCAACGTTAGTTTTATATTTTCCTTTAAGACAATGCTCTATATTTTTAATACAGTAAAAAATAAAAGTCATATCTACTTTTATTTTTCACTATATTCATTATAATTTTTATTACATTTCTTCTTAGTGAACCAAGCACATTTTTAGTATATATCACATACAACTGAGATGCGCATAAACTACTTATGGAGGATGAAATCACCCATGGAAGTTGGCGATGATTTCATCACGCAGCATGCTGGTATTGAAGCCTTAGAAGTTCGAATCTGCAAAGCAAGACACCTGTGGGTCTGACATACCAGAAATTGGGCAAGCTTGTCGTCGTGAGTCTTAATTTGTCTAGTTATATCGTTTTACCTTATTTTCAACATTTAGGCAATAAAATTTGTTGAGATAAAAATTACTGAACATATGGAGCTTGTTTAAATTTTCGTTAAATTGAGTAATATTATTGTTGAAGGATGGATGAATAAACTAAGTTATTGTGCTATTTAAACCTTGAAAATAGTAAATATGACCTACTTAGAAATTGATTTTCTCAATGACTCTTTTTTTTTTTGGTGAAAAGATGGGGCATAGCCCAATGTATTTACTGAACAAAAAATTACATAGGAACTAATCGGGGTACGTTGGCCCCTATAACATCACCAAGAATCAGATACTCAAAA
>JAOSBO010004098.1:0-13584 GCA_027563915.1 Erythroxylum rotundifolium | reverse complement strand
ACTGTTCTCTTCTAGGAACATAATCCTCTAAGTCATTCGTCTCCATTGACACCAAAATTATTCAAGGTTCTGCCCTCTATCATTTTGAACCTGTCTCTGGACCAATGCCTTAACTTTCATTAGAGATGATGGAATAAGATCATCTCAATACAATTTCAAAGAGGGCTTCGAGACTCTCAACTATCATGAAGAAGTCAAAGGCAGATTCTATCGTCTGAAGGTTCAGAAATGGACCAGACGATAAACAATGAATAGTGTACCGAAGAAGAGTCTCGGTTACTTTGGCAGAAACAAACGAATATAATATCAGAAGCAATAAGCCGACAATGGCCAGAGGCAGACGAAGCACTAGAATAGACGAAATAAGATAGACGAAGCAGAACATATGATATGCACCCGACGAAGTGCATATCGAAGCAATCGATATTCGTCTGAGAGAGACGAAGCAGAAAACCAGATGATATGTACCAGAAGAAGTGCATATGGCAGTAGACGATATGCCAAAAGACAGATAAAGTGTCTAATGGCAGTCGGATTCAAAGCAGACGATATGCCAAAGACAGACGAAGTGTCTAAGGCAGACGAAATTCACAAGACAGACGACATTCAAAAGGTAGACGATAGAAGTCAGAGCAAACGATGTAGACGATAAAAGTCAAAGCAGACGAAATGCAGAGCAGACGGAGTGCTAAGCAGACGAAATGCAAAGCAGACGGAGTGCTAAGCAGACGAAGTGCAAAGCAAACGGAATGCAAAGCAGACGGAGTGCTAAGCAGATGGAATGCAAAGCAGACGGAGTGCAAAGCAGACGAATTGCAAAGCAGACGAAATGTCTACCTTGCGTCTATGTTTTCCTTGGGTCTATTTTGTGACGTCATCACAGACGATATGCTTCGTCTGTGTATCGCTTAAGTCTTTACACTACTTCACATCCATTTCGTCTGTGTTTCCTATCGTCTGTGTTCTGACGTCATCACAGACGATATGCGGTCAACTTAAGACGAAGCAAAAGTCAACCCAGACGATAATACTTAGACACTATGTCTAAGCTCCTGATCGTCTCTCCCCCTTAATCAAACCTTATCTTCCTACTCCAACATCAGTAACCCCCATACTCAATATTCACTGAAACCTTCTTCAACACATTTATTTCCACTAAGTCCACTACTTAGATTTTACTCTATTTCATCCAAATATTTTTCTATAACCACGAATCTCAATCTATCCCATTACTATTCACTATACCCGAATGTCATTGAGTGCATGTGCAATTATGTACATGTATGCAAGGACTCAATTCTCACATGCGTATATGCTAACATTCCTCTGAGCTTGAAGTGAAATTTTCTAATCCTCTCTTTGCCATTTTCTCCATTATTGAAATCAAAATTCAATCCTTTAATATGGGGGCGGGATGTTACAATGACCATATCTTTACGAGCCAAAAACAAACTTGGACTCATTAGTGGCACTCTGGAAAAATTTGTTAATGATGAAGCTTTAGTGTGGAAATGGGTGATAAATGATACGATGGTGATTGAGCGGATCTTAAGCACACTAACAACAGAAATAGCTGAGTCGTTTCAAGTAGTTACCACTGCTCGTGACCTGTGGGAGGAGCTGAAAAGACAATAGGGAGAGAGCAACGACCCTCACATTTACTAGATTATGCAAGAAGCCAACAACTTGTGCCAAGGTAACAACTCAGTGACTGTTTACCTTACGAAGCTGAAGAAAACATGGAATGACTATGACTGCTTCATGTCAATGAAAAACTGTGTGTGTGACGCATCGACTCATAATATGACTGTATTGAATAATAACAAACTAATGTAGTTTTTACTGGGTTTGAGAGAACAGTGTAGTGGGATAGTTAGTTAGATTATGCTATTGGGAACCACTGCCTCAAGTTGATAAAGCATATTATATGATTTTGACTATTAAAAAACAAAAAAATATAGAAGGGAGTCAAAACAGTAAAGTAGAACAGATATGTGTGGCTCTGCTTGCTGGTAACACTGTAGGTAGAAAATTAAATCCTATTAAAGACGGTACTGTAAAGAAACCATACATGAGAAAAGAGGATAAATATTGTCATTAATGGGGACATTTGCGAGACACGTGTTTCAAGCTAAATGGGATACCAGAATGGTATAAAGAATTCTAAAAAAAGAAAGGGAAAAGCCAGTTTACAGGTGTTGTTGCTGAGGTTGAAACAAAGAGTCAAAACAAAGAAGATTGCAAATTAGAACTGGAGGTAAATGTTGTTGACCTTACTAAACAAGTCCATAAATTAATGACGTATGGAAAGGGCAAAAATGTTATGAAGGTGAACCATGTTGCTTAAAACAACTTTACAGGTATCGAATCCAAACCTTTTTTTCTTGCGGTGATAAAAATGATGAAGGCTCATGAGTGGTAGACTCAGGTGCCTCGATCTATATGTGTTCGAACCTAACTTTACTTGACAACCCAAATAAAATGACCAATATTCGACCCGTCACTTTACCAGATAGATTAAGTAAGAATTTTAGCTATGTAGGAACCGTTAATATCACCCCACCTCTCAAACTTGACCACGTTTTATGCATTCCAACGTTCCATCATAAGTTAATGTTCGTAAATAAGATAGGCGCTCAAAATAATTTAACCGCCATTTTTATTGAAAACCATGCGTATCTGCAGGACCCATGGAGTGATTATGTTGTGGCTATTTGCGAGGCGGAAGGCGGTATTTACAAATTAACTCTGAGAAACTTACCTCCTGAAAAAAGCTTGAAAGGTCCTTCGTTAAGTTTCTACTTTCAAAACACTGCAGTTAATTATGCGAGTGATAATTTTGTGTTATGGCATCATAGACTTGGACATGCATCTAAGGAAAAAATAGCCCATTTATCCAATGTTTCAATCAAATTACCCATTAAACATATATGTGAATATGTCCACTTGCAAAGCAAGCTAGAAAGATCTTCCCCAAATATAACATTTTAGCCCTCAAGCCTTTTGAGCTCCTACATTGTGATCTTTGGGGCCCAAACCAAAAACCCAACATTGATGGATCTACCTACTTCATAACCATAGTTGATGAGTACTTAAGGGCCACGTGGACATACCTAATAAATAACAAGTCTCAAGTCCGCGAAATCATAGAAACTTTTTTGCATATGATAAAAACTCATTTTGGCCAACCAATTTTGATCGTAAGAACTAACAAGAAAATTGAGTTTGTAAACAAAATTTATCAAGAGTTATTAAAAAATAGGGAATATTTCACCAAAAAACTTGCCTATATACCCCATAACAAAATGGTGTGGTCGAGAGGAAACACAAACACCTCCTTTAAATCACCCGATCCCTTATGTTTCATTCAAACATACCTAAGAAATTTGGGGGGAGCCATACTCATGTCTACATTCTTAGTAAATAGATTGCCCACAAAAATTTTAGCTTGGAAAACCCTTTTTGAAAAACTATATGATAAAACACCAAATTATGACAATATAAAAACATATAGGTGTTTATGTTTTGGCACAAACACAAAACCATTCAAAGACAAACTTAAATTGAGGGCCACAAAAAGCAAATTTCTTAGGTATGTCCCGGGCCAAAAAGGGTATAAACTAATGGATTTAGAAACAGGGAATTTACTCTTGTCAAAAGACGTAAATTTTTTAGAAGAGATTTTCCCTTATAAATCTCCAAAAACACCAATTACTATGCCTATAACCCAATCCATGTTTCAATTCAAAATAGGCCCAAATTCTATTGATCCTAGCCCAAATAATACACTTATAATTAATCAAATACCAACACCCCATCCTACCAGCCCAAACACATTTAATGCACTTTTGACCACAATTAACCTATCAAACCCAGACATGCCAATTACCCATCTACCTCCATTTTACCCAGACCCAGAAGTTATGTCTTCCACCTCCTTCCCATCATCTTCTACAACTGCATTAGACATCAACCATAAACCACAAATCCGATCAAGCACCATACCCAAATCCTGACCAAAGTACCTCAACGATTATGTTCTCAAGTTGTAAATACCGTAATTCTCGATGATTCCGCTACAATGTCATCACACCAGGTCCAAATTTCTACTCCCTCTATTACTTTTTCTTCTTCTTACAAAGCCTTTATGGAAAACGTGTCTTCCAAACATGAACCTTTATCATTTAAAGCTGCCAGAAAGGATCTATTATGAATCGTGCCTATGCAAAGTGAGTTAGATGCGTTAGAGAAAAATGAAACCTGGACATTTGTTGATCTACCTAAAGGGAAGAAACCGTTAACAACTAAATGGATTTATAAGATCAAATGGCAACCTGATGGCTCAATTGACAAAAAAAAGGCAAGGCTTGTGGTGAAAGGCTTTAACCAAAGAGCCAGAATCGACTATTCCGACGCTTTTTCACCAGTCGCCAAGATCACTACTATCATATTTCTTCTCGCTCTTGCTGCAGCAAAAAACTAGCTCCTACATCATTGCAATATCAATAACGCATACTTGCGTGGCTAGGTCGACGAAGACATATACATATAGCCTCCACAAGGTTATTTCAAAACTTCAAATGGGCAAGTCTATAAATTACAAAAGTCCTTATATGGTCTTAAGCAGGTTGGCAGACAATGGAACAAGGAGATAATGTCAATGCTATTGCACCTATAGTTCCGACAGTCTGAATCGAACAATTGCCTCTTCACACGAGGTACTATTGTCTCTTTCATTTCCATCGTTATCCATATGGATGATATCTTGATATTTGGTGAAAATGATTCTGACATTATTGTTGAGAAAGAGGAATTGCATACAAAGTTCACAATAAATTATTTTGGGTACATGAAATATTTTATTGGTGTGGAGATTTCCTGATTTGAATCAGGTATGTATCTATCCCAGCAGAAGCACATTTATGACATTCTCAAAGATGCTGATTCAATGAACATCAAATGCACCACTGTACCTATTCCACAAGGTTTGAAACTGTCAATTGATGAAGGGGTTCCATTACAAGATCCTATATTGTATAGATGACTCATTGTACAGCCCCTCTGCCTCAATTTTACTCGTCTAGATCTTACATTCACAGTACAACAACTTAGCCAATTCAATACCACACCACAACAACCTCATTGGGATGCTCTCATTCATGTTCTATGGATTTTAAAAGTGAAAACAGCTAAGAAACTTTATTATCCAGTACAAGAGAACCCGACATTAATAACATTCTCTGACTCTGACTGGGCAGGGAACCCGTTCTTATGAAAATCAGTCACAGGTTACTGCATCTTATATGGTTCGACTCCTATTTTGTGGAAAACGAAGAAACAACAAACTATCAGTTGCTTCTCTGTTGAATCCGAGTACTATAGTATGGCAAGCACACTCTGTGAACTCTAATGGCTTAGTTACATAATGAATGATTTATAGATTCCTCCTCATCTACCTATTATACTCCATTGTGACAACATGACAACATTACACATTTTAGCTAATCTCGTTTTCCACAAATGCACCAAACACATGGAAATAGACTGCCACTTGGTTGGGAATGCGGTCAAAGAAAATTTCATCCGTACAACTCATATTATGTCGTAGTAGCAACTGCCTAACTGTTTTACAAAATCTTTAACAACCAAGCACCTTATCATTGCAACACATTAGTTGGGCCTCATTGATGATGCTCCAACTTAGGGGGGTGTAGATAGAGCCCAAAAGCTCAAATAACACCACAACACCAGTAGGCCCACAAGGACAGCTGGTATAAAACAAATCAACGCTAATTGTAAGATAAATCAACACCAACAATTCATTGCCTTCTTCCTTTTTCCAACTTTTACAGAAAACAGAATACGTGTACATTAGTTATCAAAAGCAAACATCCAACGATCAATAATAATTAGGTTGTTACAACTTTTTCATCTTGCACTCTATATATATATTTTTAATAGTTTCTTCATTATGGATCAATCAATTCGATTGTTACATGAAATACCTATTTCTTTCGTTTCGTTTTGGTGCTCTATTGTCGGAGACATCTTGCATTTTCACTTGTCTACCATCTGTTGTCAACGACGCAGGAATAAAATTACTATGCTCAGGGATAAAGACAACAGCTGGGTAACGAAACTTGATGCCCTTCGTAGTATAGTGTTACGTTATTATAAACAGTTGTTTACTTTGGATGATTTGGATCACAATGTGCTATCTCCCTTGATCCTCCCAACTTTATCGGTAGTGGACAGAGTGTCTTTAGAGTCAGAGGTGCTTTAGTGTGAAGTTCATAATGCTCTCTTTCGGATGAAACCGTGGAAAGCTCCAGGAATTGATGGCTACCATGTAGTTTTTACCAGCAGTTTTGGGCTACTGTTAAATTGTCTTTATTAGAGCTTATTAATGCAACATTATGCACTGGTACCTTTAATAGTAACTTGAATCATGTCCTCCTTGTTCTCATTCCAAAAGTTGCCAATCCTGAGCATGTTAAGCAGTTAGACCAATAAGTTTGTGAACAGTGGCGTATAAACAATAAACTTATTACCAAATTCCTGGTGAATAGATTACGGCCTTTCTTAAATGATTTTATTACCCCAGTCTAAACTAGCTTCATCCTCGAACGACAGGCAGTAGATAATATCATGATAGCCCAAGAGATTATTCACTCTGTCACTACAACAAACTGGGTTTTTAGTGACAAATTTAAACGTTGCTAAAGAAAGAAGCAATGATTTTGACGACGAAATAAAATCTTCGCAATATTAATAATTGCGACGATTTTATTTCGTCGCCAAAATCGTTGCAGAATCCTGATAACAAAACAATATCGGCGACATTTCACAGAAGTCGTCGTGAAAACATGTTTGCAACAACTACAATTTGTCGAAAAAACTTATGACTGACAATAGAGAGGAACGTCGTAGATGGTTTACGCAACGTTTTCTTTTCGTAGATAAAAGTCTTTTCCCACGAAACCTTATTCGTCGATATTTTTTTTAGTGGCAATTTATTTTTGGTAGCAAAAACTTTTAGCTACTAATTATTCCTGTAGGGAAATGTTTTTAAAGACGTTTTGTAAGCGTAGGTAAAAAGCTTTTGTGAAGAATTATGTTTGGTCGCTAATATGATTTTGTGACCATTTCTGTTTGGTAAGAAAAAAGTTTTAGCTACGAAATTTTGTTGCAGCAAAAACTTTTTAACGACAATTTTAGTTTCGTAATTAATTAGTTTTTATGACGAATTTCATTTGGTAGCTAATATTATTTACTGACAAAATTTAACTTTTAATTTAATAAATTTTATAAACAATTTTATTTTAATTTATTACAATTTTGAAGACTTTTTTTGACGAATTATTTTTGATAGCTTATATTATTTAGTAACAATTTTTAATTTTGAAATTTATAATTATTATAATTGTTAAAAATGAATTTATTTTAACTTATTAAAAATTTTAAGACTTTTTAATATTTGGTAAATGATAACAAATTGAAATAAAATAAACATATAAAATGTAATACATTATATATAAAACAATATTTACATCATTTACAAACTAAAAGTCTAAATCTGAGTCACTAGCATTAACATATGAAGAATGCATTTGTTTAACCAATTTTTAAAGGTTGTTAATTTCTTTTAGTCCTCGATTTAATTTGTCTTCTGAATATTGTAATTTGTCTTTTCTACATTGTAATTTTGTCTTCAGATCTTGGTTCTCCTTTTGAAGCACTGTCAACTATGTTGGTCTTGAGGAAGAGGCTCCAACAGGCTTAGGAGGCTTTTGATATAACCCGATTGTGTACTAAGGACATTGTTACAAATGTCATCAACATTGGGCTGATTTCCTTTAGCCAATGACATCTGCAACAACTCCTGCATCTTGTTCTACAATGTAAAGTAGAAAATGGAGTTAAAAATTATTAGTTCATGTTATATAGAAAAATAAATTGTAATATTAATTTATTTGCACTTACATAATTACTTTGTGCCTCATCAGACATCCAGTCTTGCCCTTCCTTGTAGCATGTGTGCTTGTACAATGTGATCCAATCACACTGTTGCCCTTAGAGCTGTGTTTGACTCTACAATATGAATCTAATAAAATTTAACTGATTAGAATTTATTGTATTAAAAATAGAATAATAAATTGAACACATTACACTTACTAATTCTTGTCGGACAACGACAAATGATCTAAAGTTAGTGTTATGCGAAGTTGTCATTTTTACTTTGTTGGCTTTAACTTTCTGACACTTTTCCTAAATTAAGAGAATTAGTCATAAAATGTATAAATAAAATTAATGGAAGTAAAATATGAAGAGAAGAAAACAAACCTTAAACTGCGATGAAGCCTAATAATCATATAATTTATTCCAATTTTCTTCAGTCTCCCTTTTCGACACATGTCTCTTGGCCTCCTCATCGGAAGGGAAAGACTGATAATATTTATGTAGTTGATAGCAGTAATCCTTCACCTATTGTTTCAACAGTGAATCAACATTGCTTGAAACCTCAGGTTGCTTGATATCTACAATATTAAGCTTCATCTGTGAAAACACATATTAGATAAGTTATTAATTTAGTTAAGTAAAATTGCAATACTTATAATGAAATGAATTGAAATAATGTTGAAAATTTATCCAAAGCATTTGACAGCAAATTGTCTTCCTTCAACTGCTTGACATGCTGAAGGCAAGGCAACTCATTCCGAACAACAATGCCCAACTCATTAGCCAATTTTGCTGCTTGGATCTTATTAGCTAGGCGCCTTTGTGTTGAATCAATAGTCATGGACAACTTGGAATTCATTGCAACATTCATCCATTACAACTTAACTCCTTTTGACTTTCCTCTACCTCATTTTCTGAGGCCAATATTGGACGCTGAAAAACAACATAATGATTAAAACACACTAAACATGTAATGAGAGCATAAATGTATATATGCTTGGTTATCAATAACAAGCCTGAAGATCCCTTATGACTATCGGACAATGTTGGTAAAGGTTTTTGTTGCTGACTTTCCTCATGCGATGATGCAATTGTTGGTTATTCTGTTGGAGAAACTTCATTGCTCGTAACTACCCTCTTTCCTTTGTTATGATCAGGTGTCATTGTAATCAACCTGTGTAAAAATCAACAACATCAATAATATCATAAAATAGACAAAAAATATAGAAAATCATCATCTACCACAAAAACACAACTGAAACATTAAAAATATGCTTATAGTCATCGTAAATAAACATAACTACAACATCAACAACATAATACCTATAATTATGTTATTAACATTTGAAACAATACAAACGATGAAACTTACATTCAATCATCATCATCAAGATGGAGAAAATTATCATCATTAAGTAGGTGTTCATTTGATTCTTCATCACTAATATATTCCAGCAAAGTATCGTCATTGTCATTCGTATATTATCTCATATGCATGTGGGTCCACCGGAAACAACCTCTCTACTATATAGGGGTAAGGCTGCGTACTATCAAACCTTCCCAGACCCCACTTCATTACGGGATTTTGGATTGGGTGATGATGATGATGATGAAAGTATCGTCATTGTCATTGAAGTCATCCTGAGTATAGTCTTCATTTGTTTGTAAGATAAGATGAGGTTAGATTTCATCCAATTAAACTATATTTGGCTTGACATCTCTCATATGGAATGAAGATATACCTTCATCTTCTATTCTAATGCCTTCATCATTGATCTCCAATCCACTATCTTGATAGACTTCATCAACATCTTCATCTAATTCACCAATATCCCTTTCATAAAAATAAAAAAAAACATTCCTTTTTTTTGTTTACAAAGAAAAGAGGACAAAAGGATTACACTAAGTCAGGCCCCAATGATACACTTGACCTTGTCGATCGAGATTAATGAACAGTCTCATTTCTTGGGGAGGGTCTTCGAGGACCTGTACTTCGTGAGGGATCCATCGCGCAAGGGTTGCCAGGCTATCCGCGCTCTGATTTCCTTCTCGGTGGATATGTAGGATCATGGAAGTCCAATCTCGACTCAGTAGTTCCTTAATAGCCTGCACCAAAACACAATCCTCAGTTAGTATCTGGTTAGAAGTGGAAAGGATATTGATTACTTCCAATGAGTCTGTCTCTAGAATGATTTTTCGATATCCTTGATGCCATGCCAATTTAAGACCCTCGAGAACACCCCGCAATTCAACTCGCAAAGGCGAGCAAACCCCAAACTTATGAATAAAGCCACCACACCACTGGCCAGAACAATTCTGAAGAACCCTCGGCCGTGGCGATTAATGCTCCCTGGTGAACTGCTCCATCTGTGTTTACTTTGATCCAGCCCTCCTTTGTTGAAACTTTTGAACAACCTTCCAATTGCGACCCAATACAGTATCGTTGATGTAGAAAACTTGTTTGGCTTGAGTTGTAAGGATAAAATGATCATTATCATACCATGTTTTACTAACGTATATGTTAGTAATATGCCCATTCAGTCTCATGTCAGTTAGATCAAACCATTTGCATTTAAGCAGAGCAACCTTCTTATCCTTAATGTAGTGTAACTCTATAATTTCAGATATGACATCGTAAAAGTCAATTATTTCATCATCATGACATCCTTCAATGACAACCCCACTATTTTGACTTCTAACTCGACTATCTTGATTTTGTATGTGATATCACACCCCATTAACAATGTAACCTATGTATTTCTTCCCATAAATATGAGGCCCATATGCCAAATTATATAATGTTGTTGTCGCTTCTTGCACGCTACGGTTATATAACCGGATCATCTGTACGACAAATTTAAAATAACTATGAGGATAAGACATATTCTCATATATACATAATATGTAATTAATATGAAACTTACTTGATTTCTAAACCATGATATAAACTTCTACCTATGTCTTTCTTCAACATTAACGATCCCTTCACTTCGAATTATGTCCTTGTGTTCTCTATTAGGAAAAAAACACAGTAACATATATAAGTTAATGAAGGAAATTGTAATATGATTGTTTAATATACGTACTCTATGTATGTATCAATGTTCTCGCAATTGTTCAAAAATATACCAATGCACAATTTCGAATTCATCCTTACTTGACTCATCATATTTACCCGAACCAAGTGGCCTCACCTTTTGGGAGAAAATAGACAAACCACCATCATCATTGAAATCAAATTTATGTTTTGGTCTATTAAATCTCATCTCCACATCAATTAAGTACATTGAGCAAAAAGTCAAGTATTCATTTGCTATATAAATCTCTACAATAGACCCCTCTGGTCGAGCTCTGTTACGTACATAACACTTAAGAGAGCGAAAAAATCTAAACATAAACAGTTAAACACTTAGGAATTGTTACTAACAAATAATATAGCAAAAACTTGTTGAATTTAATATAAATTTCCTTTTAATCGGAAACATCCATCGAAATTGAACCAGTACACCAAGTTTTGCTTTACATGGTAAGTCAATTGCCAAATGGACAATAACAATAAAAAATGGAGGGAATAGTTGTTCAAGCTTACAAAGAATCAATGTTATGTCTTTCTCCAATTTATCAAACCCTTTAACTTTAAGTGTCTTGCAACATAATTGCTTAAAAAACTCTCCCACTTGACCCAAAATAATGGACACATCCTTCGGCAAACACCCATGTATTCCAATAGGAAGTAGCCATTGCAAAAGTACATAACAATCATGGCTTTTCAACCCTGACACATTTCCCTCTTTAACATTCACGCAATGACCTATATTAGATGCATACCTATCAAGAAATTTGACTGACTAGAGGAACTGACAGAATGCTTGTTTCTTACTTTGTGACATGTTATAACAAGTAGGTGGAATAAAGTATAATTCGTCATTTCTTCTTCTCAAATGCAAATCTTTTCTAATATTCATATCTTCCAAGTTTAGTCTAGCCTTAATATTGTCTTTAGATTTCCTATCAATTCCCATAACAATCCCTAAGATGGCCTCACAAACATTTTTCTCAATATGTATGACATTAAGATTATGCCTCAATAGTAATTCCTTCCAATATGGTAAGCTGAAAAATATGCTTTTTTTAGTCCAATTCAGTTCGATCTCATTTCTCTTATGCTTTCTATTACTTAGGAGTTTGTCAGTTGTAATGTTAACCAAATGTGACAGCTGGTAAACAATGTCATCACCTAATAACTACATCGAAGCTTCACCTAACTCAACTGTGCCATTAAACTATATATTTTTGTGCCATTTATACCCATGCTCTAAATAACGACGATGACCCGTATAACATAGTTTACTTCTTATCCTTGTTAAATATGTTTAATGATTACAAACAGGACAAGTCATATACCCTTTAGTGCTCCACCCCGACAAATTCTCATAAACTAGGAAATCATTTATAGTCCACAATATAGCAGCATGCATTGTAAATTTGTTGCCCTCAGCAACATCAAAAGTTTCTGTTCTATATTCCTATACATGGTTTAAGCCATCAATTAATGGTTACAAGTAAACATCGATGTCCTTACTAGGAGCAGTAGCTATTGGAATAAGCAAAGACATAAAAAGGCTCCTTCATACACTTCCATGGAGATAAATTATATGGGACTAGAATCACCAGCCACATGCTATATGAATTACTCATATTACTGAAAGGATTAAATCCATTTGAGGCCAATCTAAGTCGAACATTATGACAATCTTGTCCATTCCATGGGAACTTTCTATCCATGCCATTGAGTTAGCTGGATGACGTATAATGTTATCATCAATGCGTTTCTCTTTATGCCACCTCATATCTATGGCTTTTTTGTTGACATAAATAGCTTTTGTAATCGTGGCTTAATAGGAAAGTATCGAAGGACTTTCATCGGAATCTTTTTCCCTCTCCCATCATCCACCTGCCACTTTGATTTATCACAAATAGGACACTCTTGAAGTTCTTTACTTTCCTTCTAATAAAGAACACAGTCATACTTACAAGCATGAATTGAAATATATCCTAATCCAAGGTCCCTTAATAGTTTCTTCGCATCATAGTATGATTTTCGTAAATTATGTCCTCTAGGTAATGCATCGTTTAGTAAGTCAATTAATATGTTAAACGACTTGTTACTCCATGTATTATAAACCTTTAAATGCAACAACTTCATAACAAATGAGAGTTCAAAAAAATTAGAGCACCCCAGAAATAATTGTTCTTGAGCAACTTTCAATAACTTCCCAAAATCATCTTCGATCATATTGCCAATTATGTTACGCATTTTTGATTCATTCCTAGTCTCCATGTAATTCTGAGAATCATTTAACATCTCATCAATCCCATCATCACCATCGTCATTCACATCACAATCATCAACACCATTACAGTCATCAACATCATAAGATGTACAGGGACTTCTACTACAATTTGCTTCCTTACGTTCACCATGATAAAGCCATGGACTATAGAATTTGTCTATGCCTCGGATAAGCAAGTGACTATATACCACATCTTGACTTCTACAGAAGAAGAAGATTTTGTTGGAAGTGAGCAGAGAAAATGAAAGCAAAAACCAGGGACAGAGGGGGG
>JAOSBO010004040.1:0-13591 GCA_027563915.1 Erythroxylum rotundifolium | reverse complement strand
AGGCTCTCTAAGTTTAATAGCGAAGATGCATTAGGTACTATGAAACAACTAACTTAGGCCACCTACTTATAAGCACTGAAAGTGTAACCCAAAGGTATGGGATCCTAGATTAGTTGATTAAGTATCCTAACAAATTCAACCAACATATTGCAACTTTCGAGAATCACTATGGACTATCACATATCACAAGCTCAACCCTAGCCTTAAGATTAGAAAGTTACCTAAAGGGTGATCAAACTTATAAGCAATTCATAATTCATTACATTTATCCAAAATCCCAAACCAACCTAGACCTACAAGCACCAATTCAAGAAAAATTCAACTCCATTCTCACAATTTCCAACCCTTCATCCTTATAATATCTCCAAACCCCTAAGTAGTCTAGCCACACATATTCACATTAAGCATAATTGATATTAAATAAACAAAACCCATACTCAATCAAATAAAACCAAGGCTGAAAATTATAAACGAAGTGATAAAAACCGAAATTCAATATTGACTTAATAGAAATCAAAAATCTTTATGCTAAAAAATGACTAATCATAACCCAAATTACAAACTCTAAAATAATTGCATCAAAATGAAAATTCCACCACGCACAACTTACACAAAAGCCTCAATTAATTGATCATGAATCTGAGAACATGCCTAAATCCTAATTATTAGGCACAAATTAACCAAGACCATCACAAATAAGCAAAAACCCATAACATAAACCATTAAACATTCAAATAAACAACAAATTCAGATCTGAAAAATGATATAAATAAGCTCAAACAACCAAGATTAAAATTGGAAAGTTGAAGGAATAAACATCCATTGATATAACATAAAGATTCCTTACAAAATTCATAAAGTTCAATTATAAATTTCATCAAACATTCATTCTAAATATTCTAGAACATGTAAAAACGGGGGTAACACTAAGAAAGCTTTTAACTAATTGAATGAATATGAAAATAAAGCATTGAAACTGAAAGAGAATAACTACACTTACGAAAAACAACACAAAAATTCTCTGCTTGTTCCTCCTCTCTTCTTAGAGCTTTCAAAAATGACAAATTTTGAGAGTGTCTCTCTCTTCTTTGAGTTTTTCTAAAAGTGGTAGATTGGAAGCTAATCCTTTAATTCCTCTCTTTCTTTTTGTAGTATATTCCATTTAGGGTAAAACCTAGGATTTTCCTATGCCTCAAAAGTCTCAAAAACCCCTCAACAACTAATGTTCAGAAGGTCTTTCGTGTCTGTCTATGTGCAGCTAGCTTGTCTACTCTCTGTCACGATTATGACTAACTCCCCACGATTGTGGATCTGTGATTAAGCTTTTATCACGATCGTTTATGACTCCCCATGATCATGGCCCTAGGATCAATGTTCTATCATGATTATGGCATATTTGCCACAATCGTGGCCTTGGGTTATTTCTTGGGTCTTCTCCAATTCTCCTCTGAGTGCCCTTAATGGTTTCTCTTCCATAGATGGCTCTCCAAACTTTATCAAACTTCTTCCTTTTAGCATATATTTTTGTTCACTCCTTTAAACTATATGTGAGCACTATATGAACACAAATTGAGTATTTAAACACAAAAATAGTACTGAAAATAAATTGAAATTCATAAGAAAATATAAGATGATTCAATCCTATCAACCCCCCCCCCCCAAAAAAAAAAACTTGAACTATTGCTTATCCTCAAGCAATTAAAAATAATCAAGATATTTTGTTAATTTGTTTTAAAAGAAGATCGAGTATATGTAATCCTTAAAACTTCAATAAACTCAAGTATGGAGGTACTAAATATATTATAATACATAAACAAAGTCAAAGGTAGACACCATTAATCAAAGGTAAAATAAAACTAAGATGGATTTTCCTCACGAAGTTCACTCATTTCACTCAAGTGTTTAAGGTTAGTGTTTCACTCAATACTCCCTCTAAGATACTACACTTGCATAGGCTTACAAACTCACCAATTCTTGACCACATAGATTAATCCTATAAGGAGTGTTGATTTTAATTTTTCAATCCATGTACTATAAAAAGAAAAGTTCTTTGGCTGAGCATTTGTTGCTTTTCACTTTACTAAACACAATCAGACACATAATTGGTAATCTAAATAAAAATTGATATTTTAAACAATGAAATAAGTAGCAGTGAATTGGTTGATTGATTAATAATGCAAACTAAGAATTACTTCTGCCCTTAATTGTTTTCACTTTACCTTCTTGATTTAATACTACCTAACTCTAGATATCCTATAATTAGGATTGTCCTCTCTTAAGATCAAACCAAGTAATCCTAATTAAAATAGATAAAAACTGAATTATGATATCTCAAACTATCAAAACTCTTCCTAACTATGCAAATGAATTTAAAGCAATCATATTAGTAACTAATAAATAATTAAGATCTCTCCTCGATTTCTTGTTAATTTGATGTTTATAGGTCTATTGAGTACTATCTCTTATTGTGTAACATAACATAAATAATCCAATCTAATCTCTCAATTTAGCAATAAGCATCACAAGCATATTTCGTCAAATCAAGAATATAAAATTAACAAATAAATCATCCTTAAAGAAATTTAGCATTCCATAGATGTAACCATATATGACAATTGAATCATTAATAACATTCAATAATAACAAGGAAACAAAAGAAAATAGTAGAGGATTGAATTTAGATGTCTTCCCTTCTTTTCCTCGAACTAAAAACTATAGCTTTTGCTCTTTTCAATATCCTTTTTTTATATTTTATAGTTGCCTTTTGGTGTTTTCCTCTTCCTTTTTACATTGTTTATCCTTCTAGGTTTTATTTAGGGTATTTCTATATAATTTTGCTCTAAAAATATCCCTAAATTGTCAAAAGTATAAAAATTTTGTGACTAAAAAAAATGGTTCTTTTTTTTAGAGCAACTCTCTATCATAATAGTGCACACGATGTAGGATTATGCCAAAGGGCCTACTACTATATTGCTACTTTATACACGATCATGCCAGATCTTATTTTCTAACTCTATCTTTATCTTTTCTTCTTTTTTCCTTATCTAGACTCATTATTAAATACATCAAACAACCATTGAAACATTTAATTAAGATCAAATTATTTCCTTAAAAACAATCAATCAAATAAAACACACAAAAGAACTAATAAGAACGTAAATCTAAGTCCTAAACATATGATTATCATTAAGAAAATACTAAAAAACACACTCTAACATTTAGAAACACACTATAATTTATGCTTATCTTAAGGTAGCTTAAGCTAGTAGTGAATTAGTACCCTAATGGTATATTATAAAATTTTATCTAATTTTTACCTAAAGCTTAGCAAATTTAAGCAAATTTATTCTTGGATGCCTTTTTCACAAGAAATTTGGTTTGCCATTTATATTCCACAATCTAGCCTTGAAGATTTGCAACATATTGGCTTTTGAATCAAACTTAAAAAGGAACAAATCCTCTTCATTAATTGGTACATCTTTTAGGCTAGCCTTCCTCTAGTTATCATAAGACCAAAGTCATATTTAAAGATAGGTGGTCTCATTAGCAAAGAATAACTAAGTTTGAGCTCCATTTTATAACACCAACCTTATCCACTCAATAAAAGGAGAGATGATAGTTCCATATTCTCTAAGGGTTAAGAGTAGGAACTTTAGGTTGTTGAATGAATGGTTATCTCTTATAACTTGGTACCATGTAGGTAGACATGGCAATTAAGGTTAGACCCAACTCAACCAAGTTAGTCTAGTCTGAAGTCAATGAGTTCAATCAAGTTAATTATATTTTAGGTCAAGTTTAAAACCCTTTTTTTTAATTCATGCACACTATTTATGTTCCTGTTTGAGTTTAAACTACTATGTCCTACATTAAGGTCCTTTCGCTCTCTTTTTCTTTTCTATTTTCACTTTTCTTGTCAAGTTTTATAAACTTCTTCATATCATAGTATAAGCAATATGTGACTTTCCAACTCTTTTAGTGTAGTGTGTGAGCTATTGATGAAATTTATGACTAGAATGACAATAGTGCAACATGACACAGACCGAGAGATAGCATACTGATGGCTTAGAATAGGTAAGAGTTTAGTTTTAAGAGAGTTTTGAACTGCCTAAAACTTAATTGAGATTCAAGTCAAACCTAGGTCGCACCTTTAGAGGCTAGACTAAGTCAGGCTAACGATAAGTTTGAGTCAACCTAATTCATTGCCATTCTTGCATATAGACCTATTAACATTTAAGAGGTTAAAGAACATAGGAGCTTAGGTCTTAGCAAGATAAGAGCTTATAACTATATGTAAAATAACTTGAAATCCAAATGAAAAAGTGAGGGAAGAAAAAATAAAAAATAGACCCAAATAAATAAGAGACAATTTTCTAACTAATCAAGTAGGATTATCTTTATGTTCCATTGTATTCATAAATATGGAAGACATCATTGCAATCCTTATAATTTGTTATTGTCACTGTAGATTCAAATATCCCTTTTTAACTACCCTAAAAAGCTTGGTTACGTGGGTTTCATGTTACCTTTTACATACAGAGTGACATTTGAATGCCACATGCGGGTAGCTTTTTGAATATTTTTTAAAAATTATTAACTAACTTTTCAAGTAAAAAATATTGATCATAAACCTATGCAAAAATTTTGCATTAATATCAATGCCTAGTACAATAAATAGAACAAATAAAGTTATAATATGTTTTCATTTAGATCAAATATATGTCTTGATTTACAATTAAGAGTTCATGGTCTAATTGTTTTGTATGTATTCACTTGTTCCCTTTTTCCTTGAGAATATGAACAATGCTAAGTTTATGTCTTTCATAATGCCCAAGAAAGTTTACATTCATTGAAGAGTCAATTAGTTTCATTATCTTCCACATGTTGTTTCTCTTGATTTACATTGATCAAGCTAATTACTTCTGCATTCATTTCTTTTCTTTTTCCTTAAGAATATATATATATATATATAAAGCTAATTTCATGTCTTTCATTTTTCTAACTTACCTTCCTAATTTATATGATTAATGAATGTTCACATGCTATTTTTTAATAAAATATTAATTTTAAATATAATTCAATGCTTTTAAGATAGAATTTGTTTTTAAGATGAGTTCTACAACTACATTACAATGTTTTTAGAGATTGAAATTTAGAACAATTCTCCTTTTTGTGAGTTGACTTTAAATTATATTATGATTTATCATACAAAACAATATTATTTTGACCTTGAAAGTATCCCATGAATTTTATAAAATCAAGTTACCATATAAATCAATTACCATCATTCTCTGATGTAAAGAAAAATAGTTCTTTATTTTAAATGCATTCCCCAAAGCTGATGCACTCACCACTTACCTATTTTTCCAAAGTGACTTTATAGATAATATAGACATTGACAAAAGGGATTGTATAATTTAATAAAATCATTTCCTAAAATCAATGGTAATCCTGATTCCTCTTGATAAATTGAAGGTATAAAAAGTATAGTTTTCAATAATATTATTATTATAATAGCTTACATACCATATAGACTTTATACTTCGATCTTCTATTCTAATTTGTAAAGGTTTATTTAATTTTTTCCAATTTTGTAAAAGTGTTCTAGATGATATACAAATAGTAGCGCCTGTATCTATATAGGCATTGACTTTTTTATTCTAAATAATCACTTGAATAAATGTTGTATTCAGATTCAGTTGTTGATTAATATGACTGAAATAACTTACGAACCTAAAAATAACAATAATTTAGATGTAGATACTTTAGAATTAACCGAATCTACTAGAACTTTCCATATTAATACATTATTATCACAAGAAAAACAAAAAATAGCAAAAACAAAATTAAATCTAAAACAAGAATAACATATCACGCACCATCCATTTAAAAATTTAATTAATAGAAAAATATCATTTATTATGGAAAAATTAAACATGAAACACCTATTAGAGTAGATCAATGTAATGGACATATTCGAATAAGTTTAATAGACCAAGAACAAATTTATAAAGAGTTATAAAAATCCCTAAAGAAAAGAGACATAAAATTGGATATATACATCTTTCTACAATCCAAATTTTGTTAAAATTCACCTTTTAGAAAGGAATAGATTATCCTATAAGAATGGCTTTAATTGATGAAAGAATGACTAATTTAAAAGATCAAGTAATTGGAATTGTTGGACCCCCGCCCCTGAGAGACACGTGTCCGACGTCCTGAGTGACATCTAGACTTGCATCCTACAAGGGAGGAGTGCCCTCACCAGGACAATCCTTAAACTTGAAATTTCATCTTGATCTCATCAAACATTTTGTCCCTTGACAGCTTCTTGATCCTTGATAATCACTTATTGATCCTTGGTTAGTGAATTATGTGTTTAATTCCAACTAAGTGACTAATCGAACATATTGGCTTAACTTCTTCTTTGTATCATCTATGGTTGGCCCATCCTCTATGCTTGCTTATGGTCTTTGTTCTATCGTCTGCGTTCTATCGTTTGTAGTGACTTTTTATGATTTGGTTTGACCACCTATCGTCTTTCTTTTATTTATGTCTATGTTGTGACGTGTCCTCGCAGACGATTCCTTGCATCTGTCTTTCCTTGTGTCTATCTTTGTTTGCGTCTGTGTTCCATTTGCGTTTGTGTATGACGTCTTCACAGACAATACTCTTCCTCTATATTTTTCCCTTGTGTCTGTATGTGACGTCATCACAGACGATAAACTTTAATTGTGTTCTCCTTTGCGTGTATACGCTGATGTCATCACAGATGATTCCTTTCCTCTGTGTTTTTCTTTAAGGCCGTGTTTCCTTCTTGCCGTCTACATTACTTAATACAGACTTAAATCTTTTCAACCACCATTTATTAAACTCCAAAAACACAATACACCATAACATAAACTTCAACTACCTCCCAACGCATCAACTCATTTGTTCAACACATGCAACGTGAAAACTTAACAGAGGTCATAATCATGAGCAGAACATACATATATCTCATTCATCTTTAAAATAAATAATTATTTTTACAATGCTTTAGTGGGCATTTCGAGCCCCCTTACATCATAATTCAAATTACAAAGTTCCCAAAGACTAAAATTCCTCAAATGCATATAAAGCATTATTTTACATAAACCAACTTCAAAACCAAACAAAATACACAAACTGTAGTGATTTGGCATGACTCTTAACTTACTCACTCCCTTGCTCATCACCTGAATGTGACAAAATTTGGGAGGTGAGCTTAAGGCTCGTGGGTGACAATTTTATAAGTAAGAAACAAGGAAAATAAATTTCAAAATCTCTTTGTCATATTTCACTTGAAAACCGTAATGCTTTCTCATAGAAAACACAAACACTTAATTAAACAGTTCATGAGCACTTATAAATCATGCAAGCATCAAACTTGTCACAATCATAAACACATAAACACAACAGAAATGGTTCAGGTAAGTCCAATTCTTGACGCACTACACATTTCCATATAATGGTCCTGTGTAGACGTAAACTTGAAGGAGTCCTTAAAGGAGCTCCATACCATTAGCAAGCAGGCGGGAGAAGCCTATTTCTTGGGTCAACATGCATGTGACGGTTCTTGAGGGACTACCACAAACCAACATAACATGTCATTCATGAATTTAAAATAGATTGCCTTAAATGGCCTCCGGTTTGAAACTTGTTTTTCATGCACATGAGATGTTTTAGAGAAACATTCTTAAAAATTTGATTTCGAAATCCTACAACTTTTCAAAAAGAAACATTTTCATAAATCATGCACATAATCCACGTAGAAAATAGATGCAACATTCATAATGCAATTTAAAACCATTCAGCTTTCTTGATTTTAAAGAAAATAATGAGTGGCTTATTTACTCAATTATAAAACCGTACCCACCTTAAAATCCTTGCTTATTTTGGTATTGGATTTAAGGATTTCTTCTCTCTTGC
The DNA here is from genome assembly GCA_027563915.1 of Erythroxylum rotundifolium. Lineage (NCBI taxonomy): Eukaryota > Viridiplantae > Streptophyta > Magnoliopsida > Malpighiales > Erythroxylaceae > Erythroxylum > Erythroxylum rotundifolium. The sequence continues at coordinate 5,644 of JAOSBO010004040.1, read as the reverse complement.
TCTTCTTGTCCCTCTTGATTTCCTTTGACAATGAGAACAATCCCCTTTCAGTGAAATTTCAAATTTGAGAACCCATAAGGCACATGCACTAATATAGATCCTAGAACTTAAACCCATACATTTCTTAAGCTCTTTGAACCAAAATCCCCTCCAAAACTTCAAAAGGTTAAAAACAATCTTACCCTGAATCTTCACCAAATAACGAAATTCTTGGTTCTAAAGAAAGCTCTTCTTTTCCTCTTTCTTTTTCCCTTCTTGAGTAACCTCAAACTCTCTCTTTAAGACTAGGAACAAAAATTGTGACCTAGTTCAAAGCTTTATTCATTTTAACGTCACTGAAATCTCTTCTTCTTTCTCTCTCTTCCTTGTTTGGTTTTCTCTCCTTCATTCCTTCATCCACGTGTTTGGCCTTTTTATCTACAAGACAACCTTTTCCTTTTCCCATTCTACCCTTAATGGGTGAGGAAAGTCCACCTTACCCTTCCTTTAATGCCTTAGAACTCCTAATCTTAAGTGATCCATCCAAAATACCCTTTTACATTCTTAATTCTTCGATTTCACCTACACTATGCTATACTCTAACTTAATCTTAATTCTTCCATTTAATACTCCAAAATTTCCATCCGTCCATGAAATAAATCCTCCTAAACTTGACATAATACTTAAACTCCAAAAAAAATAATTTATCCAACAATATCATAAAATTCATTCAATTCATGCTTATTAAAATAATAAAGAAGAATTCAGGGTCCAACATTTCTCCCCCTCTTAAAAGAAATTTCGTCCTTGAAATTATTACCTGAATCATTAAATAGTTGTGGATATTTCTCCTTCATGGCTTCCAATGGCTCCCACATGGCTTCTTCCACCGAATGGTTTCTCCACATGACTTTTACTAGTTGCACAGTCTTATTCCTAAGAACCTTCTCCTTAGTATCCAAAATCTCCAATGGAATCTCCTCATAACTCAGATCATCCCTCAACTGAATCTCATTGTCCTGAATGATGTGGGAGGGATCCGACCTAAACCTCCTCAACATGGAAACATGAAAGACATCATGAATCTGTGACAACTTTGGGGGCAATGCCAACCTATAGGCTAATGGTCCAATCCTCTCACAAATTTCATAAGGACCCACATATCTTGGACTTAACATCCCTTTCTTGCCAAATCTCATAACTCCTTTCCAAGGAGATGTCTAAAGGAACACTTTCTCACCGACCTCATACTCCATCTCCTTTCGACGTGCATCACTATAACTCTTCATTCTATCCCGTGCTGCCTTAAGCCTTTACTTAATCAAATTGACCTTGTCAACTGTCATCTGAACCAATTCTGGTCCTATTAGCTTCCTTTCTCCTTCTTCATCCCAGCATATAGGAGTTCTACATCTCCTTCCATACAGTGCTTCATAAGGAGCCATCTGAATGCTTGAATGGTACGAATTGTTGTAAGAAAATTCGACCAATGGCAAATGCTTATCCTAAGCTCCTTTGAAGTCCATCACATATGCCTGAAGCATTCCCTCAAGTGTCTGAATGGTCCTCTCAAATTGACCATCTGTCAGAGGATGAAAAGCAGTACTAAAACTCAACTTAGTTCCCATAGCCTCTTGCAAACTTCCCCAAAATCTCGAAGTAAATCGAGGATCTCTTTCAAAAACTATAGAATCTGGAATCCCATGCAGTCTCACTGGTTCATCAATATACTTCTTTGCTAGCACATATATAGAATCAGTTTGCTTAATTGTTAGAAAATGGGCTGACTTCGTCAACTGATCGATAATAACCCATATGGCATCATGCTTCCTACTAGTCTTAGGCAAGCCCATCAAAAAGTCCATAGTCACCCTTTGCCACTTCCACTCAGGAATGGACAATGACATAAACTTGCCTAAAGGTGCCTGGTGCTCAGCCTTGACTTGCTGACACACTAGACACTTACTTACATATTCTGCTACATCCTTCTTCATGCCTTTCCACCAGAAATGCTCTTTCAAATCCCTGTACATCCTGGTGCTACTTGGGTGCATAGCATAAGGCGCACTGTGTGCCTCATCTAGTATCTCATCCTTCACCTCCTTGACATTAGGAATACAAAGCCTGTTTCCTACAACCATGAGTCCATCATCCCTCACCATCACTTCAAATTTCTTACCATTCTGAATTTCTTCTCAAAGCTTACTTAATTCTGAATCTTGTGCTTATAACTCCTTTACTTTCTCCCTGAGTATCGGCCTTACTTTGAAATTTGCAACAATACAACTTGGTTCCTCCTGTTTCACGCTTATCTTAAGCTTAGCCATCTCTTCTAATAAAGGAAGATAAACTGTTTGAACATATGCTATTGAGGATTTCCTACTCAAAGCATCTGCCACTACATTTGCCTTTCCTGGATGATACTCAATCAACAAGTCATAATCCTTAAGCAACTCAATCCACCTTCTCTGTCTCAAATTTAGTTCCTTCTAACTTAGTAAGTACTTGAGACTTTTATGATCAGTAAAGACCCTCGTCTGAACCTCATACAAATAATGTCTACAATTTTTCAAGGAAAAGACCACTACTGCCAATTTCAAATCATGCGACGGATGATTTGATTCATAAGGCCTCAGTTGCCTTGAAGCATAAGCTATCACCCTGTCTCCCTGCATTAACACACATCCTAAACCCTTTCTTGAGGCATCACTGTACACTGTATAGCCCTCATCTCCAATAGGCAACATCAATACTGGAGCACTTGTTAATCTTCTCTTGAGCTCCTCAAAGCTTTTCTGACATTACTCACTCCAGAAAAATTTCTAATTCTTCTTCAATAACTTGGTCATTGGAGTCGCTATCATAGAAAATCCTTCAACAAATCTCCTATAATACCCTGCCAGACCTAGAAAACTTCTTACTTTTGTCACTGTCTTTGGTGCATGTCAATTTACCACTGCTTTAATCTTCTTTGGATCCACATGTACCCTATCTTTCAAAATCACATGTCTAAAGAATACTACCTTATGTAGCCAAAACTCACATTTGCTAAACTTAGCATATGGCTCCTTCTCCCTCAGTGTCTGCAACACTATCCTGAGATGCTCCTCATGTTCCCCTTCACTCTTGGAATAGACCAGAATGTCATTTATAAACACTATGACAAACTGATCCAAATACTCCTTGAAGACCCTATTCATAAGATCCATAACTGCAGCTAGAGCATTGGTTAAACCAAATGGCATGACTAGGAACTCGTAATGTCCATACCGAGTCCTAAAAGCTGTCTTGCTTACATCAAACTCGTTGGTTTTGAGCTGATGATAACCTGACTTGAGTTCAATCTTGGAAAAGACCCTTGCTCCCTACAGCTGGTCAAACAGGTCATCTATTCATGGAAGAGGATACTTGTTCTTCATAGTCACCTTGTTGAGTCTTCGATAATCAATACACATCCTCCATGTCCCATCCTTCTTCCTAACAAACAGAATTAGTGCTCCCCAAGGTGACGAACTTGGCCTTATATACCCCTTCTCTAACTGTTCCTTAAACTCTCTCAACTCAGCTGGAGCAATCCTATACGGTGGTATAGAAATGGGTGTGGTTCCGGGAATCAAGTCAATGGCAAACTTGATTTCCCTCACTGGTGGCAATCCTGGTAAGTCTTCTGGAAATACATCAGGAAATTCCCTCATAATCGATAAATCCTCTATCCTCCTTTCATTCACATCCGCATCCACTACATGTGCCAAGAAGGCTTCACACCCTTTTCCCATCATTCTACCAGCTAACAAAGCCGAAATAATTCTTGGTGCTTGTTTTTTCTTGTCCCCTCTGAAAATCACCTTCTCTTCGTTGCCCAAATCAAACTCCATTTCCTTAAGGCCACAATCCAACTTCGCTTGATACTTCTCCATGACACCCATTCCAAGTATCACATCTAGGCCTTTGAGGTCTAGAGGTAGTAAGTCCACTACCAGTCTAGCACCCTCAATGAAGAGTTCACAACCTCTATATACTTGTCTTATTACCTCATTCCTCCCTAAAGGAGTACTAACTATCAAAGAGTTATTCAAAAGCACTGATTTCACATCATGTAAATGTCATGCTTGCAAAAACAACAGAATATGTGGAATTAGAATCAATCAATACATAAACTGGAGAATTAAATAGCTGAGCCATACCCGTGGCAACTTTAGGTACGGCTACAGCTTCCTCTTTAATCATAGTAAACACTCTTGCCTGAACTTGAGTTTGACCTCTTGGCCTACCTGGAGGTATAGCCTTCTTTGCAGCTTCAGAATTGCCCATCTCTGTGGTTGGCCTGGTTCCCACTGTTTCTACTCTCCTTGGGGCTTGTGATTGTGACCCCTCATTTCCTACTACTTGGGGACAATCCCTAATCATGTGTCCCCTTTCCCCACATCGGAAACATGCTCCAAGTAACTTGAGACACTCTCCCTTGTATAGTTTCCCACAATGCTCAAGTTGGGATTTATGAATCTACTCCTCCCATCTTGCTATTACCTCCTGTTGTTGAGGCTTGCACTGACCCTGCTCTTTCTTGCTTGTCCTTACCAGAAGTACTACTCCCTGCCTTACTCTGTGTATGGAAACTTCTCACACTCCTCTAAAGCATTGGAGCACTCACCCCCTTCTTGGAAGACCAGTCCCTATTCTTCCTCTTTCTGTTTACTACATTCTTTATGTTCTCCAATTTCTCAGCCTGGAGTGCAGCACCTACCAACTGTTGGTAGTCACAGAAATTATGGATCAAGACTTTCTTTTTGATCCCCAAGTGTAAACCCCCCTCAAAGCACTTGTCTTCTTCATTAACCACAACGTTTGCTGCAAATCTTGAGAGTTGTGTGAACTTCAGCTCATACTCGCTCACACTCATGTCCCTCTGTGTGAGGTTCAGAAACTCCCTGGCTTTATCTTGAATATAAACTCTTAAGAAGCACTTCCTTCTGAAAATCTCCAAAAAGTCTCTCCATGTCAACACTGGAGGCATATTTTGATTGTGGGGCACTGATTCCCACCAATGAAGTGCATCCCTTTATAGCAAGCTCACTGCATAATCCAGCTTCTCCTCTTCTAATTCATCTGATTTAGGACCCTCTCGGTCCACTTCAACCAAGCCTCAGCATCTTCGGGATTTATAGTCCCATTGAAGTCTACAGCTCCATACTTGCGAAGCTTATCATATTGTCCAATCCTCTCCACTGGAGCTTGCATAGGAATTTGAGACCCTTGGCTCATGGCATATAAGAAAGCCTGAGTAAAGGCCTGGAAAAACCTTGCGTCTAAATGGTTGGCTTGGGGCATAGGAGGAGGTGGTGGAGGCTCCTCATGTTATACACTAGGTGCCTCAGGATCAGGGGCAGCCTATATCCCTGCATCTTGTAGGACAAAAGACTCATCGATGCTCTCTTGGCGAGAGCTAGCTCGAGTCAAAACTGCTCGAGTTCTCCTTCGAGGCGGCATACCACCCCTAGTATATTAAATCAACAAAAATCTTTAGATGTTGCATAACAGTTTCAATGTGTGCAAAATTGTTGGCCCTGGTCCCCGTACGAAAATTATGGCGACGATGTATCACCATTTGGCAATTTATTTGCAGTAATAATAATAACTATTTGGAACATTCAATAGAATAAATTAT
>JAOSBO010004033.1:0-11067 GCA_027563915.1 Erythroxylum rotundifolium | reverse complement strand
AGGGTGTTCAATTACCACCTCTAACACCATCATTACCTCCATCTCCATGAGATTTTTATCTAACCCTATTTTTCTTTTTCAAATTAGTCTTTAGTTCTAATTTTTATGTTTATTCATGTTTACTTTAAATTTTGTCTTTTCTTGTCGTTCATGTGCTTCTTTGTTTCCTTCTCACATTGAGGACAATATGTTATTCAAGTGTGGGGAGGGTATGTGTTTTACTTTTGTATATGATTTTGCGTATTGTCTGGTAGTTTTTAAGTTGCATTTTGCAAATTGATTTAATGTGTCAATGGTGTAGATAAATTGAAATCTATTTAATTGTGAACATAATCTATTAAGTTGTGAGTAATCCTTAGCATGCAAAATTAGTGAATCGGGGTTATTTGGATGAATATACAGCTTAATTAGGATTATTATAAGTTTAACACCCTCTAAATTACCATACTCATTCATAATTTGAGGCCTTTCAACTTAAGTAACCTTACTAGTTTTTTTTTATGGAAACAATTAGCTTAAGCAACAAGGTAAGTAAAAAAAATTGTTAAATAAATAACTATTCCGCTGACCTTCAGGTTATGAATAGAGCTAGTAACCAGATGAAAACTTGATATAGCTGAGTAACCAGATCTACACACATCACAAATGTGTGCCTTCATGTAAAAAAGCTATAATGATGTTTCAACCAAGCTATTTAATAAAACTAACTCAGTCGAGTAACTGAATCGACATTCATCACCAATGTTTGCCTCTAAGTAAAGGACTAAGTCATTATTTAAAAAATTAAAAAATTTGCGTTCTTAATAAAAACTAACAAACTTGTAATAACTTGAATTTTCATGAAAATGTACTTAGGAACAGTTACAATGTATGAATGGCCAAAGAATTATTAATGTGTGTGTGCAATTAAAAAGGTTAAATAAATTAGCACTTGAATCTCAATTAATTTGTATATTTAGTTCAAAGCCCCTAGACACAGATTTTGCATGCTAATGGCTTGATATAACTGAATGATTGCGTTTAAGATTAATTTTATTTCATGAAATTAAAGTAATTGCCTTATTGTTGCATTGTGTGTTGTGTGTATGTTATGTGTTTTTTATTTTGTTTGCTTGAGGACAAGCAAACATTTAATTGTAGGGATGTTGATAGTTGTGATTTGCATCATATTCTAAGGTTTAATTTGTTATGTATTAAGTGTTAAAGTCAATGTTTAGTGTGTATTTAGGTTAGAATTGTGTTAATTTATGTGTTTAAGTGTATTTATGGGTTAGTTTAAGTCGCTTAAATGTTATGTTTTCAGGTACCTTGATGTGTTTGTTAGTGTTTTAGGGTCATCATCAAAGAATGAACGAGTTTCAGAGACTTTTGGGCCGAAACCATAGCCCACAATTGTGGCATAATAGGCCACGATCATGATAGAGACTTGTGAACTAGACCACATGATCGTGACAGAAAGACTCTATCATAAACCATGATCGTGGCATTTGGGCCACAATCGTGATAGAGAGGTTAGATGTTGGTCACGACTGTGGCAGGCAAGGCCACGATTGTGGCTGTGTTGGGCAAACATGCAAACAAGAGAAAAAGTTAGGTTCTGAGGGATTTTTCGGACTGTTTCTACCCCAGAAGAACCTTAGGGCTGCCAAGATATTTAAGGAACATTAATAATAGAAGAAGGAGCTTTTTTGCATCAGCCACAATCTCGAACCCAAGAGAGCTTTATCAAGAGATTTGAGGAAGGAAACGAAGGAAGAGAGACGAAGAAGAATCCTACATAAAGTACTTCCCTAGAGCAGGAGGTTTCCCGCTATTGCTACCTCCATCAATTCGTTCTGCTCGTATTTTTTGATTTATTTCAATTTTATTGATATATAGAATTGGGATAGTTGTTGAGAATAGGTTTTGTTGAAAGATGATATTTGTCTAAACTCTTCTTCGGGAATTTTATTCTTGATATTAATGAAATTTGAATTATTGCATTTTTATTAAGTCATTTATGATTCAATTTCTGCACTTTATAATTCGGTAATAAACTTAGAGGGTGAATCGAGTGAAAATCATTAAATTGTGCTAACAAGAGTTAGGTAGTTTAATAGATTAAGAACTGAAAAAACTGGTAAAATTATGTAACGAGAGATCGAGAATAGGTTTTTGGTAGGTTATTGGACAAATTCAGAGCTAATTTAACTTTTGTTTAAATTGTGAATCTGGAGATTGCAAATCTCATAATCTAATTATGGTTTATTAAATAGGGTTAAAGATTATAACTCGAGAGAGAGTAATCACTTAGGACCATCTAGACTCAGTAATTCGATAACTTCATAATTAATTAGGTTTTCTTTAAGGTCAGACTAAGATCCCCTTTCTCTCAATTGGTAATTCCTAGGTTGATTCTTGATTTGGCTACGCAAATTACTATCTTGTTTATATTTCTGAATTTGATTATTGAGATTGGTAGCTTGATTTAATAATTTTCTGTTTAGTCTTGTTTAATTGAATTATTTTGATTTAGTTGAGCCTTAGATTTTAGGATTAGATTATTCCTCCTCATAGGATCGACACCTTAGATACTACATGAATGAACCGTGCACTTGTGGTATTATCGAGGTTAAAAATATTAAAACTTATCATATCAAAACCTGCGATCAAGTTATCGAGTTAAGTTATCAATTTTAGCTTGTAGTTCCAACATTTGTTTGACAATTACAATTCTTTTTTGTTCATGCAATGTAGTAGTTTGTCTACTCCGCTTATTCGTCCATAGGCAGCTATTACTCACCATCTCCTCTATTAGCTCTTCCACTTCATCAATCGTCTTTCTCATCGATGATCCTGTCGAAGTTGCGTCAATCATGTCTCCATATAACTTAGAGGTTATACGAGAACCACTCCTCTACTCTTTTTAACTTAGAGGTTCAAGTTGGGCAACCTTCCAATGCATTGACATCCATCTTATGTTATGAAATTTATAGGGGTAACCACTACAATTTTCAATGTCAAGCACCATATTATATGTGGAAGCATCCATATTGCTTACAAAACTTGCTCCATAATACACTATATAAGCATATTGATAATTTAGAGTGGAGCAACTCTTACACTAATGAATTGAAAAATTATGCTTCATCTAAATATGTAGTGGAAGATCTTACCAACGATGAAGCTAGCCACCGTGTCTTTTAAAAGAGTTTTTCTTTGACTGAAGACACTGACTAGATACAACAAGTTACTAGAGCTTATGAATGCCTAGATTTTTTAACAGATAAAGGTCAAATTCATAAATGTAGTTGTTGTTCAAAAAGATATGGAAGAACAGAGGAAAGAGGAAATAGATGTTAAGGAAGATAAGTCTCTATTTAATAAGCTGAAGAAGAAGAGGGGACAAGGGTGACTATAGAAGAAGAAGAGAAGTTTACCTTTTCATAAAACAAACTGTTGTATTCAATTTACGATTCAAGGAGTTTCATCATTCCCTATTTTATTGACAATTTATTATGGAAAAAGGGCATTACTGGACTTACTTGGATTTCTTAATTTGTTAAATTATGTCCTTCTGATTATCTTTCAACATGTGACTTATTTATAGGTTACTAAACTGCCATGGGTTGAAACAAGTAGAAGCAAGCCACTTATAATAGACCCACGTTGAGGGTAGATATGAAGAGTACAACAAGCTAATGAGGTTAACCAAGCGCTACTTGGGAGGCAAATTAAGAATTAGGATACATTTATTTTTATTTCATTTTATTTTCTTCGGTAGTTATTTTTAATTTTATGTTTATTTTGTAGGGAGTGAATTAATGGATCTTTATGGCATAGAGCATCTCCAAATTCTATTGCTAATACCATCACCACCTAAATCACCATAAATATTTTTCCTCTAACTTTTCTTTATTATCATTTATGTTTATTGGTGTTGTTTTGTTTCTTTCATTGAGGACAATGTGTTGTTCAATTGTGGGGATGCATATGTAATTACATATCAATTATTAGTGAATTTAGCATTTGTATTATGTTAGTGAATGTGTTAATGGTATGAATTTAATGGAATTGGTGACATTAAACGCAATCATTTAAATTATAAAGGCATAGGAACTTGTTAATTTTGTTTTTTAAGTGTCTTTGAGATGAATATGCATGTTAGTTAGGATATGGCACCTATTCTTTCACTTTACAAAATTTGTTCATATACATTTATAATTATGTCAATTGAATTGGTTAGAATTATTAATACCCTTTTATGAGAATGATTGACTAAGAAAAACTAAGGTAGGCTAAGAAATTAAATAAATAAATAAAATTTAAAAAAGTTTAACTAAAATTTCTATTTGCTGGCCCTTTTTAAGAAAATTAGATTAAGAATAGAGCTAGTAGCCAATTGAGAGTTGTGATATAGCTTAGTAACTTGGGCATTCATGAGAAAATTTTTATCTTCATGTCAAAAGCTAAAATGATGCTCCAACTAAGCTATATAAAAAATGTGACCTAGTTAAGTATCCAAGGGACATTCATGACAAATTGTTTGTCTTTGTGACCAAAAATTAGGTTATTGCTAAAGAAATCGAAAAAATGGTTTTATAATAAATTAAACCTACTAATCTTTTAATAATAGCAAGAATTTTCGTGAAGGGTTAGTGATAGTTTACCTTTTTAATTGATCAATAATAATAAGTGCAGGCTTACAGATGTTATAGGTAAATGAATAGGGTGCTAACATTTTGACTGATGTGTATATTCAATCACTTAAACTTGAAAGGGATAAGTTAATATGTTGGTAATTTTTGAGTGATTGATGTTTTAGATTAAGATAATTCCATAAGGTTTGATGCCATTATACCATTATACCATTATTGCATTATTGTGTGATTTTGTGATTATGTGCTTTTTATGTATTCTTTATTTGTGGTTTTAGTTTTTCTTGAGGACAAGAAAATGTTTAAGTGTGATGATGTTGATATGTGTATATTATAGTATGTTTTTCTAGGTGTTTAAGTTTCTCTTAGATGATAATCATGTGTTTAGGACATAGACTAGTGTTCTTATTAATGTTTGTATTTGTGTTTAATTGTTTGATTATTTTAGAGTAGGAATCTAATCTTAATTTTATATTTCAAGGGGTGTTTGATGTGCTTTTGAGTGAAGAAAATAGGAAATTGAAGAAAAGAAGAAGATTTTCAAGCATGAAACAATGCATGTCACGATCATGACACCCTCATGATGTTGATAGGATTGACTAACAACAAATTCCAACAATATTTATCTTTTCTAGCTTGTGAGTTTTTCTATGCTTTTGACGTTTTGGGGTTATATTTTGAACAAAATTAGGTTAGGAAACCTTATAAACAACTCTAGAAGCCTCAAGCATTGTTAAATATAAGAAAAACACCAAAAAACGCAACAAACATAAGATCAAAAGAAGATCAAGAAGAGACATCAATAAAGCTCTAAAAATTCTAGATTTCCATATCAATACTCCAACTAGTTTTTCTTTGTTTTCTCTTCAATTATTTCATTTTTTGGATGTTTTTTTGGATTATTATGATGTTAAACATGAGTTTATAAATTCATATTCGGTATTGTTCTTGAACTATTTCATTGAACCTTATTCTTGTTGAATTTAACACTTTTATGAATTCTTTATGATAATTATTATGCTTATACTTGATAATAAATTAAGAGAGCGAAACAAGTTACATGGTTTAAGGTTTGCAACAAGATTTGGTAGCTTAATAGATCTGCAATTATTAAATTAATAAACAATTAAAGAGAGATAATTATGAATTAATTGTCTTTAATTATGCTTCAAATCGAGTTAAATAGTTAAGAGTAGTTTTGTGACTCGAGCAGTTACAATTCTACTATTATCAATTTAAGTTGGGCTTACTTGATTAGATACTGAGAGAGTGTAAAGATATATAGGATCAAGTATAATTAGATAAACAAAAATAAGGGGAGACAAAACAAGGATAGAATAATTCCTAAGTTTCCAGCTTTGATCATATTCATTCTTATTGGCAACTCAATTATTTAATTGTTTCCTTTTGTTAGTTATTTCAATTTTAGTCATTTATTTAATTAAATTCAATCTTTGGTACCTTATACAAAGTTTAGTATAGTTGTTAGGTGTCTAATTGGTTCTCGTGAGAACTATACCTTTGATACTATAACTTACAATCTGTATACTTATGATATTGAAAGTTTTTATATAAAACATATCAACACAAGGCACAATACATGTCAATGTTCCATGTAGAATTGACACCTTTCTTTTAAGTGGTCTTAGAAGCTAATAATAGGGGAAAAAATCAACACTAAAGTCGATCTAGCATTATTGCCAGAATTGTCTTAAATTTTCAAAGAAAAACATTATAAACTATTGCTAGTTACAAATCTCCAATTATATGTTGATTCATGCCTATAAGTTACAAAAAAGACTAACATCAGTGTTAATGTTGGCCTGACACTAGTTTTTAGACACAATCTACGAGGAAGTACATTATTTCATAAATTTAATCCATTTAACTTGTTGTAACCTTATCTATAAATACTTGTATTATAATTAACTTAAACGTCTTCTAGTAAAAATTTAGGAAGACTCTTGTTTAGTTTTCATAGTTTTTCATTAGAGTAAGATTAGAGAAGTCAGTGGCATCTTCTCTATTTCTTACCTTCTACTAATTTATTTATGTTGAGATTTATTTATTCATAATTATTTTTCATTATATTTAATGGCTAGAAAGCCTAGTTATGGTTAGGGATATAGCTTGTAAGGATTCTTCAATTATTTATAATTTTTATTTAATTATTTAAATTTATTCTATTTATTCTTAATATTAGATTTGTTATTGGCCATTGTATATTCAATCCTAGGAATTATCTAAAGTATCAATAAGTGAAGTAGAATCTATGTAATAAGATAATAAATATTTTAGTGCTAGAGAACGATGATATCCTAGACTTTAGTGATAATTATATAGATTAATTATACTTAATAATTTTAATTAGGTTAAATTATACATCAAAAGGTGGTATTTACCTAATTGGATATACACGTGTGCCTCGATGGAGGCCATAGATACCATAGGTTAGTTTTTATTTGTTATTTTAACCTAGATAATTAATTATGTATGATAATTAAAATTCTATGAGAGTGAACCCTAAATCCCTAATGTCTTTTTATTGATCTTTCTTTGTTACTTTCTTTATCTTGTTTTCATTAGTTTAGTAATCAAATCCTCTTTAATCAATCATCTACTTTATTTATTTTATTTGTTTAACTAAGAGTAATAGATTTAGTGACCAATTCTCTATAAGATTGATAGTCTATAATAATATGGTTGACTTTGTATACTTGTAGACAAAAAGTAGATCACCATTATACTTATATTTCTTGTAAGATAGACACTTGTATTCACTAAACTATACTATAAGAAAGATAGGTTCACTTAGTAATCTTTATTGTAGTTGAAAATTTCATACATCAAGTTTTTGACATTGTTGCTAAGGGACTAAAATACTAGGAACACTTTATTTTTATTAACTAATCATTTTTCTTTTTTTTACGTAGTTATTTTATAATTTTCTTTCTTCATATTATTTTTATTGGTTGAATTTAAAGATTTTATTACATTAGTTTACAAATAAGAGCAATTCCAAAGTACTTTTTAATCTAGATCTAGAAATTGGAAGGACTTCAAATATAAAGGATACGAACCTATAAATTATAAGTTAAAGTTACCAAATATGATGGTAGGATAAGAAGGACAACATAATATAAGGGGTACTAGTTTATCACTTATGGGGATAGCATATAGTATTAATAGTTTAAGAGTGGAGGCCAATAATTTTAAGATTAAGCTCAATATGATTTAGATGGTTAAACAAATTGTACAATTTTATGACTTATAAAATAAGAATCTTAGTGCATATATCACCAACTTTTTTATAGATCTACGATAATTTCAATATTAATAAAGCATTGGAGGATGTGATCTTTTTGAGATCATTCCTTTATACAATAAGGGTAAAAGGTTAATTTATGGTTAAAATCCTTGCCTTCTAAAACTCCACTTGGAATGATCTTGTTGAAATGTTTTTAGCTAGGTATTTTTCTCTAGTATGAGCAGTCAAGACCAGGAATGACATCTTCTCCTTTTAACAATTAAAGAGTGAGATCATTAGATGATATATGGAAGAGATGGAAGGGGTTATTGAGAAAGTGCTCTCACTACATACTTAACTTGGGATTACAGATGTAGACGTTTCAGAATGGATTAAGTCACCCATCTAAGAAATCGATTTATGCATCTTTAAGTGGGACCATCTTCTTTAAGACTCCTAAGAAAGTTAATTAAAAACATAATTATGAAAAATACCAATAGAGGGACCTGAGGCTAAAGCCAAAATTATAAGGTATCTACAGAGTTGATGCATTGATGACATTACAAGTGACACTAAAAGCTTTAAGCAAGAATATTGATCCTACGAGTTTGAAAGCTAAATCAATATAAGTAACATATTGTGATATTTATGGTGATGGCCATCCTAATCACAAATTTCAAATGCCTTGCAACATCGGATAGCTAATAAAGTCGATTAATTTTATAAGGAACCGACCTAAAATTAACTCTTATCATAACACTTATAATCTAGGATGGAGAAATCATTCTAACTTTTTTATAGAATAATCAAGGATAGTAAAGATAAGGGCCTCCATTCAACTTTTAACAATAACAATAACAAAGGAAGCCAAGCCTTGAGGAAATCATGAAAAATTGTATTACTCTATCTAAGGATCGCTTTAAAAATATTAAAGCATCTCTCCAAAATCAAGAAACCTTAATCTATAACTTAGAAAATCATATCAAATAGTTTGCTAAGCTTCTTTATGAAAGGCAATAAGATACTTTACCTACCAATGTCGAGTTAAATGCAAGGGCATAAATGAATATGATGAATTTGGGAAGTGGAAAGGAGATAAAAGTTGAAGAAAAAAGAAATAAAAGAAGTAAAAGGTTATTGTGTTAGAAAAGAAAGATAAGGAGGAGAAATAGAAAGAGGATGAGCTAATCTACTTAATATGTGAGCTTACAGAGTCAATTATAGCAAGTCATCAAAGCTAAAATATTTTCAAAGTATCAATCTCTCATGAACTACATCATAGTATCTATTAATCTTAGTTAGAAAAATAAATATATAAAAAGAATAATAATAATGAACATAATGAAAACAATGCAAATCAATTAGTGAAGGAAAATAAATGAAGAAAATGATAGGGATTTGGGGTTTACTTATATAAAATTCTAATTATCAAATAAGATTGATTATCTAGGTTGAAATAACAATTAACATAAAGTATCTATACCTTCTCTCGAAGCATACATGTATTTATAATTAGGTAACTACCACCTTTTAATATGCAATTCAGTGTAATCAAATTATTCATTGAGCATAGTTTGTCACGACGTGGAACCACATCAGGTACTTGACAATCGCCGCATACCTTGGCCAAGGATACTCACGGTATCTTTAACCCGACTGTATAAGGCTAGTTGAATATCTTTAAAAACATTTGGACAAAAAAAGGATGTAATTTGAAAATCCCAAAACTCAATTAAAACATCTGTAAATCAGTTGGTTATGCACTTCTATATTAACATTAAAACTCTATCGCAACTACTGGACTTTTAAGTCCACTCAAGAGCAATCTCAGCGACAGTACAAAAGGATCATACATAAGGTCATTTACAAACCATAAAAAAGTCAAGAGTTAATTTACAAAATTATAAAGCATATCAATATAATCATGAGTCACTCTATAATAAAAGTACAAAATAGAGGCTACCATATAGGTAACGTCTCGTAAATATCAAAAGACCACACAAACCACTCAGAGCTTCAAGCTCACCAAATTAATGTGCATGGTTGGGAAGTAGAGGGTTGAGTATGCTATGTACTCAGTGAGCAAGAAAAGAAAAAAACATATATCGCAAATAGAACCTGGTACAAACCAAGATGGTCTAAATAACCTAAGGACGATTTTATGCATCTAACATGCATGTAATCACTTATGAAGTGAACATACATCACATAAAAAAACATAGGCCTAGTCTATGACTTATCACCTATTGGTTAGGAACCATATAGTCCTAGCCTATTAATCGCTCATTCAATGAACATAAGTTCCAATTCCAGGACACAAGAGCAGAAAACATCAAATGTAAAATCAAATCTCGTCAGAAAGTCAAGTCTTATAATAGGCCAAAATAGTTATGTCTGTCACCACTAGTCAGCTAAACTAGTGTGCACACCCACCGATCCCGATGTTGGCTCTACTTTCATCTATGGTGAGTCCACACTACAGTCAACAAGAGCGTCATGACCTCAGGTAATGACCTCGTTGGTGACCAGACTTCTAGGTGTGCAATCACCTGCAAGTCTTGGAAAAAGTTATCATTACGTGGACTTGACTTTTATGTAACAGCATTAAAAGGTATAGATGTCGCTTAATATGTAGTGCCTAGCGCAAGAATGGCCAATCGTTAACTCAACTATCACAAAAAAATCATATACAAATATTTAGTACTAAAATCAAATAAGGTACTATGCCTTTATTTATTGGTCCAACCGATAAAATGGAACCTTGTAATGGCTCTAAGCCAAAAGAGAGTACATACATGCAGCATACATGACTCGGTTATGAATATGTAAGTTCCAAAACATTATTTCATATAGTGAAAGTCATCTTTTGCACTCCAAATGCAAAGTTTTTCAAAACAATGTCATTTATTAAACATATAAGTATACAAGCATCTATTTGAGATTCAATTCTACTATACATTACCTACTTTCAAAATTCATATACAAGTCATTATGCATGTCTTGGGTTGTCCTAGTCTCATTTAAGAGATATGATTTCCCAAACTCACCTCAAAAGAAGGTGTACACTCCATTGACTTTAATAATCTTTAGTACGAGCTCCTTGATTCATAGTTCCCGAGCCTTTGTATATTCAATATGCAATGTATTTACTACTCAAACATGTATCTCATATTTATACACCAT
>JAOSBO010004006.1:0-27244 GCA_027563915.1 Erythroxylum rotundifolium | reverse complement strand
AGACTTATTAGTTATTCCATCACCCACCATCACTTTGGAGTCTGCTTTTAGTACTAATGGTCGGGCTATAACTCTTCATCGCGCTCGACTTAATCCTCATACTTTGGAAGCCAATATGTGCGCCCAAAGTTGGTCAAATGATGAATATATTGATAGTAAATTTTTTCCTATTGATATATCAATTTTATCTATTTTTATATTATTTTACCTAATATTATGTTTTTAATTTTCATTAATACAGTCACAGGTATTAATACGGAGGTGACTAGTCAAACTAATTAGCCAACTGCACATTATTTTGATCAAATATATGAAGATAAAGGTATATTTATTTATTTATCAAATATTTCCATGTCCTAAATATTCATTTAATTTTAATATTATATTACTAAATATAATGTTTGTAGATATAGATGATTTGATCTAAACTATTGACAATCCTAGCGATAATGATTAGCTGCTCTCTCAATCTCCAGTCTCTAGTATCCAGTGTCCATACTTCGTTTCTTTGTCATGATATTACCTTAATTTTTGTAAATTGTATCATTTCTTGTAAAATGATTTAGTTATGCATTCGAGTATAGTAAAAATAACTATAGTTAATGAATTTGACTTTATCATTTCTCTCTTTTAATAATTAATAAATTACTTAAGTAAAATTGAAATCCGTAATTTATTGAATCGAAATTCGTAACTATAATTAACTTAATGAATTTCCTACAAATTCCTAATCAATTGAATTGAAATTCCTTATTAATTATATATTTATATAATCATATGTTTCATTGGAAGGTTATTATTAAATTCAAATCAATTAATTCAACTTAAGTACTTTTAAATTTGTATTTTTTGCACATATTAGTGTCAATGTAACTTCAATTAATTAACTTGATAACTTTAATTTGAATCTTTTTATTAATTTTATTTTTAATTATAAATTATTTTAATTTTTTTGGAGTCCTTACTAGAATTTCTAAGGTATCCAAGCCTTATGTTCTAATTTTTCTATCATTTCATAAGATTTCAAATTGTTACGATTTAAAGAGCTTAACACAAGTTTCTATAATTTGGTTCAAATATGTTGAATACCTTAATTTATCAAATAATTTTCCCAATTTATTAATTTTACCCATATTAAAGAATATATATATTATTTAAAATAAACATTATAACTTTTCATTACAAAAAAATGAGCTATCATCATAGTTTACATTTATCAACTATTTCTATTCAATACTTTTGTTATAGATATAATAAGATTATTATATATAAATGAACTGTTAATAAAGAATGACATTTTATTAATAACGGGGGTTTTATATATTGGTATTGTTTTATTAATTATAAGAGTTTTAGAATATGTAATATGAAAAAATTTACTAATTATTTGATTTAAAAATGTCATTTAAATTTAAATTTTATGTAGATTAATAGTTTCTTAATTATTAAATGCATCAAAATCTTTATTTCATATATAATTAAAAATGATTTTATAAAAATAAAAAATATATTTATAAATTATTTAGTAATAATGAGGTAATTTATATATTTATGTTATTTTATTACTTATAGTACTTGGAATCATGTAGAATGCATTTGAAAAAGACATATAATAGCTAAACTAAAGATTTTGTTAGTGAGCTCAAAGTAAGTTTAGACCAGGAAAGTTAAAAATCTTGGTGTAGTAATTTTTCCTTTTATCATACACCACATTTATTAATTTTTTGATCAAAAATCACTGCTAGTTACCTATTAATTTCATAAATTACAAAATATATACAAAATAAAAGAAATTAACTTGAGTTTGTTTTATAAGAAATCGTCATATTTATTTTAATATTTACTTGTTTCTATTTGCAACTATTTACGGGTATAACATTTAGTAAAGTACTTTTTTTTAATATCATCACAAAATAAGTTGTTAAAATAATTATAAAATAAAAATTCCATCTAACCATTTTATGTTAAAATTTAATTAAAAAATTAGGGTCAGGCCACGAGCCTAGTTACCAAGTCCCGTCTGGGCCTCGGGCCAGGCCCAGGCTGATTTTCGAGCCAGCTTAAGCCAGGCCCAACCCATTGTCATTCCTAAAGGAAGGGTTATCAAAAATTCTTATCAAATTAACAAGTTCCATTGGAAGGTTTCTGTTTCACTATAAGTGCAATGACTTCAAACTTACACATTTGATGTTTACAAATGATATTATTCTAATGAGTCGAATTGAACTACAGACTTTTAAGATTCTACTAGACATTCTTAAAACTTTCTATGAGTGTTCAGGATTGAAAATTAAAACAGGAAATAGTAACTTGTATTGTTTAAGAAAAAAATGTAGATGAACTTAGCAGAATTTCAGGTCTGCTTATTCAAATATCTTGGTGTACTTGTCTCACATGCTAAGCCTAAGTATTATGACAGTATCCCCCTTATTAAGAAGTATAAGCCTAGGATTAATGCTTAGCAAAATATGTTCCTCGCATTTGGTGCAAGAGTAACACTTATCATCTTTGTACTTGCTACCATGCATATTCACTGAGCAACACATATAATCTCACCAAAAAAGGTAATTAGGGAACTTGTTCATATTATTAAATCATTTCTACAGCCAGGAAAAATAGGAAACTCAAAAGGGACTAAAATCAAGTGGAGTGAAGTGGCAATTCCAAAATTACAAAGTAGATTAGGGATTACATCAATTTCTATAATGCAAAATGTTTTTACTTGTAAAAGGATATAGAGATTACACTCAGACAAGAATGCTAAATGGATTCATGAAAGTTATCTTAAAGATCAGAGCTTCTAGTAATTGCAAATTACCAGGGACATTTCATGGAGTTTCATTCATATGCTGAATTTGATGAACATTGTATACCCTTGGTTAAATTACATGCTGGGGAATAGAGAAAGCATATTGCTTTGATATGATAATTTGATATAATACAGTCTATTAGTGTAAAAGAATGAGATCCCTCACCTCTAAAATAGAATTCCTTTTAATGATAGAGCTTCTTAACTCATTAAGAATGGTTTGTGATCATGTAATTTCAAATGCTTCACCTCCTTACTAGAGTTTACACCCCTCTCCCCCCCCCCCCCCAAAATCACTCACTGCCATAGAAATGATAGTATCAACTAGCTAGTAGACTCTAAATGAATGTTCACTAATAAATCTTACTTTCAAATTCTTGAAGTTAATAGGGAGAATGTTCCTTGGTTTGATTTTTTTTTGGAAAGACTCACTCAACCCTATAGGTGCATTGATTACCTTGCTGGTTATTAAAAACAGACTCTAAACATGTGTGATGTGCAAAAGTGGTTGAAGAAGATAGAGAATTTTTTTTTCAATGCAGGAATTCCAAATCAGTTTAGAGCAAAATCATGCATAAGTTGGTCGAATATTCCCAAGCTTATGATTGGCATGAAACACTGATTAGATCATCAGGTTGGTTAAAATCCATAAACATAATGGAGTAGGTTTTAGGATTCCATTCACTATAGTAATCTATTCCCTATGGAAAGAAAGAAACAAAATGATTTACAAAGGTGAAAAAGTAAGAAGAAACTAGCTAGCAGAGGACATAATCAATTGGACTACAATTGTAAAAATGGCCAAGAATGCTCACAGCAACCTATCTTATGAATTAAAAAATAGATGGCATCTGTAAATCTATAAAAAAAATTTATTATGTCCCTTTTGTTAGATTAGATAACCAATGTATGATCGTGTTATTATCATTGTATTGTTGCAATGTTGTAATGTTGGACTAGTTTTTCTGTGATTAATGAAATTTTATTCATTTTCCTAAAAAATTTATCTTGCAACTAATTTAAGGTTAGATAAGTTCAATGGTGCTAACAATTTGGTTGATTATAGTGCAAATAATAGGTAATATGAAGTGGTTAGTCATCAGTGGTTCTTTAGTTTAATTTTTAATTAAATTCAAAATCTGAATTGGCAGTTAGATAATAGAAAAAAGGTAATTACTCGTACTTACAGTCATTGTGAGATTCACCCGTACTTGCCTATGCTAGCTATAACTAAGTCATCCACTTGCAGTTTTTAACATTGATAAATTATTTGAAGTATAAAATAAAGTAAATCAAGTTTTTGGCACCATTGTTGGGGATTAGTAATATTAGGAAACCCAGTTTTTATTAGTCTAGCCATTTTTACTTTATTTTATTTTATTTTGGTTAGTTTATTTTATTAAATCTTTTAAATTTTTTTTTACGCAAACGATGGCTCTTTGGTCAGTTTATGACCTGAAATGTTCTAACAAACTTAGTGAATGAAGATTAAAAAAATCAAAATAACAGCTCATAGAAATCTTTGCAAAACATAACTACGAGAGTTTAAGCAAGATTGACAAATAAAGGACTTGGGAGGTCAAATTGATACTAACGAATCACGAAACATAACAGACCAACCAAGGACGATGTTCATTTATGCTAGACTAGATTTAACTAGAGTAGAGCCCAGCATTGTCAAACTAGCTGTGAATGTGATAAATGTATAATTGAAAATATTTATACCCCATATTTCATGTATTTTTGGTTGGTATTTTATACTTTTACTATATATTTGATATTTAATTTTCTACAAGTGTGTTTATAAGTTATAATTGCCTTCATGAACTTAAAGGAGAAGAATTTGGATGAAAAACACAAATAAAAAAAAGATTTAAAGCAAAGAAGGGATACATAGTTGTGCATAAGCCTGTATACTTCTTTTAGGCCGTGAAGAATCATGAATTCTACATATTTTGGGTTATACACGCTCTAGCACACACCCATGTATTAGATTGTGTATCTCCCAAAATCCTAAAATTTACTGTAAAAAAAATGTATTCAGGGGCAAAATGGAAGAGCATACATGGAGGGACATTCAAAAGGCTTTGAAAGGTGACTCAAGGGGTGATTTTGATCCAGAGAAGTGGAAAACCTAAAGAAATTATTGAAAGATCCAAAAGAATATAAGATCAAACCTCTAGGTTGTAAAAACATTCGATAAGAGATAAAAAGGGAGATTTAGAATTATGAACCCTTTATTTTGTATTCGTTTTCCTTGCTAGTTATGTTTGATTTCATTTCCAATAGTATATAAGTAAATTTCTCTAGTGTCTAGGTAAGATGAACCATATGGTTATGCTATAACATGTTTTAATTTATTTATTTAATGCAATTGCTTTGATCGACATATCGTGATTCAATTATGTGTTTAGTTTATGTTTTAATAAATCCAAAATATTAGATCATAATCTTATCTCCTAACATAGAGATTTGAGAAACCATGTGTATGAATAGATCCATCGTAGTTAAAAGGAGTTGATTGTAACCCTAGAGATAGGATGATATAAATCCTCCAGATTAGGGTCAAACCTAATTGTGAAGTTCACAAATCAGTAAAGTGTTCTTAGCACCTTTAATCTGAATAATATCGACTGATAATTTTAAGATTAGTTAGTATTAGTCTCAAGTGATATATTAGCATACCATAGGAATTTTCACAGTCTAATAGTCAATAAAACAATTGCATAATTAAAGGTCAATTATTTAAGGTTTTCTACAGCGAATTCATAATCTAGACGCTAATTTCTAATATCAATTATTTCTAATTGACTTTCTTTGTCTTTGATGTTCTTTATTGCTACCTAGTTTATTTTTAATTGTTTAAGTTTTAGTTTTTTAATCTCAAAATCCAAAATCCAATTCATAAACTAGATAATAGGATAATGGTAATTACCAGTACTCATTTTCTTCATAGGATTGACTCGTACTTATCGATGCTAGCTACAGATACGTCATGCACTTATAGTCATTTCATAATTAACTAATTAAGTTTAGGTCAATCAAGTTTTTGATACCATTACTGGAGACAGTGACATTAGGAACACCTGAGTGCTAGTACTCTAGTCATTGTTTATTTTATTTTATTTTATCTTATTATTTTTTGCCTTATTCATTTAATTCTCTTTTGAACTTCCCTACATTTATATTTATAGTATGTTGGTCATTTATTTTATGAATTGAGATTTAAATTCATATCCACAACTCACAATGAAAGGATGGAGCAGACAATACTCTTATGGGAGCTATGATATGTCTTCATAAAACATAACATCAACATATTGAAAGAGCATTTTCCTTATATGTTTTTGGAAGCTTAATTGATATACATGCCACGTTGTGACATTTATAGGAGTAATTCTTACAATCATGAATGTCAAGCATTGATGTATATATGGGAGCAACTAAGCGTATGTAACTAACCTCAAGGTCTATCATATAAGAATATGTATAATTCAGAGCGAATTAACATTTATGTATATGGGTGGAATGACTATGCTCCAACTAAATACGTACAACAAGAGCAACGATACAAAAATATTATAAAATAAACTAATGGAATGCCTTACAGAGAGAGTAGCTAGTCAACATGAATTTAATGAGAGACTTTTTTTACCTACATATGATGAGCATAATATTTCATATTATCTGAGCTTCCTAACATCTTAGAGTGAAGAAGAGATCACCATTAATTTCGTGAATGACAATGCATTTTTAAGAAGGTGAAGAGGTAATTACTACTCTAAAAGCTATGATGGTTGAGTTTATTCAAAAATCAAACATGAGGCTTTACAAAATAGAGGCTCGTATATAGAATATTGTGAATTGGATTGACTAATTGGAAGAGATATTATCTAATGAACTGTAAGGAAATTTACCCAGTACTACTGAAACAAATTCTAAAGAACATGGAATGACAATCATCCTTAGGAGTGAAAACAAGCTTCCAGAAAAAGAAGAAAAAGAAAAAGAGGTAGTCTCTATCCAAGAAAAGAAAGTAGAGGAGTGGCAAGAGATGATAGAACAAGACAATCCAGAAACCTCTATCCAAGAAGAAGAAGAGGAACAGTGGATAGAGATGGTCGACGAAGAACCGACAAAGGAACCAAATAAGGAAACTACTAGTGAAGTGTTAGTAATGACCTTAAGTACGGATGGTTCCTACTTCCTCCGAGATAAACTGTCCACATAGAAGACACAAGGAGTTTCATAATACTTATTTTATTGACAGTTTGTCATTGAAAAGAGCATTAATACCATTGCTAAGATTTATTAATTGGATAAATTATGCTATTATTATTATTATCTTGCAATAGGTGGCTTACTTATAGGCTACAAAACCCTTATATGGAGAAATGAATGGAAGCAAGCCACTGATTATAGACTCAAGATGAGGATAAACGTGTAGGGTATATCGAGCTATTGACATTGAACAAGCGTTGCATAGGAGGCAACCCATGAATTAGGATAGGTTTTAATTTTGTTTCGTTTTGATTCTATTTCGTGTGTTACTATAGGATTTTATGTCATGTTATTTTATGTTATGTTACTTCTATATTCTTTTTATCTATTTTTTGTTTATATTTATAAAGATGTTAGTCTACTATTGGATGGATTAAAATTAGAAAATAGTCTCACTCAGGATGGTACCACTTAACTTATCCCTTATTTTATATACTTATATTATGTATATTAAGAACAATGTACAACTTGAGTAAGAGAAGGGATTAACAAGTTTAGTGATTTTCTTTAGCTTATTATAATTTTGATTATAATTTTATGAATTGATATCTTGAATTTATTGTAATATTTCAATCAATACTATTCATTATTGAATATTGACTTGAAATAGTATGCAAAATGATGAAAGTTAGAAAAAAATTACAAGCTAGAATAAAATTGCTTTTATAAGTCATATTTTTGTTAATCATTGAGATAGCCAAATTAAATGAAATTGCATACGATTTACACATATATATACATTGAGTAACTGGATTTCCTACCTAAGTTGTCAATATGAGTTTCCACTTCTTAGTCTTTATCTGCTTAAAAAATTGTTTGGTCTTTTTGGCAGTCTAACAATCAATTATCTTAGTTGAAAGGGTTGAAGTTTGAGTTCCCATACCAACATTTTCTATTCTCTTCTTATATTCAAAAAAGTTTGAAGACTAGCGAGCCTCTTACAGTTTGACTTTTGAAGAATGCTTTTCTTTTTATTTTAGTACATCAATCATCTACGCTTCGCACCTTGTATGAGTCCATAATCTATAAACGAGATGAACCTTGGATTAGTGAATGGAAGTTGGCCTTAGGTGTAATAGGACTCCCAATTATTGTGCGTGATCGTATATTGAGGTGGTCCTTGTCAGTTGTTAGAACCAGGGTTCAAATCCCGATTTGTATTTCAAGTTTAGGCAGGCTTGTCCCTCGAGAATAGGAATTCTTCTCATAAGACTTTTTCTATAAAATATTAAGAGTAGAAAGAGAAAATAATGCTTACTGCAAACTCCCATATTTGGTGTCTCTTTTCAAAAAGAGACTCCTGGGAATACCCCTTGGAAAATAGAGCCCTTTTGAGCTTTTTCTCAATTTAGAGTTAGGTCGCCACAATTGAGTTTTCTTCTCCTTCTTTAAGCCCCCGAGAGGAAGAAATATAATATTAAATAGAAAACTATGGTGTATATCATAGCACTCCTTATAGGAATTTTATAAGGGAGATCAACAACTATAAACTCTTTTTATAAAGCCTCCAACTAAAAACCTTCTATTTAATATAGAAAATGGAAGGTCGAGTGAAGAGGGGTGCTTCGGATCCGGAGTAATAACTAGTGAATAGAGCAATGAGAAGGCCAATAAATAAGATAATAAGTTAGTCATTCCTGGGCTTTCTTGGGAAGACGGCAAGGCTAAGTCTAGCTAGAAAGGGGTTTAGGTACTATAATACAAGGAAATTCCACATTCAAAAGTCGATTCACAACATTCCTCGAGCTGAAATAACCCAGCAGCTCTTAACTAAAGAACAACTCTATTAATAAGTCGATCAATCTTTTCCCATCCTTCGACATAAGCAAAGAAGGTTAGTGCCTTTTTTCTTTTTGAAAGTCATAAGAATAAGTGAAAAATAGATTCTCAAATATAACATCATTCAAAACCAAGGAGCGAGCATCCATGATAGATATCATAAAACGTCCTTTCACATTAGCTAGAGTCGTAAATTTAGGGAGTTGTTCCGTTGAGACACTCAAAAAAAGGTAACAAGTCGAGAAAGAAATTCCAGTTGCCGATAAGGCAGCCTCTTTAACTAATAGTGGACCCTTTTTTAGGGGACTTCTTAGAGATCATTGAGTGAAGGGGGTTGAGAATTTTGAGCTTCCTCCAAAGCGACTCTTTCTCTCTTCAGGCTTGAAGCAAACAATGAAGGAAGTGACATCTAGTAGTAAATAAGATGGTAAGGAAAGCTCTTATTGAAAAGTAGTTGGGATGGATTCATATGAGACTTTATTGTGAATTACCCTAGCCCACCTCTGATAGTGAAGTAGTTGAATGAATCTCTGCTGCCTTATCCGATCACGCTAGCAATCTAGAAGAACTTAAGGCTTGAAAGGATATGTCAAGTGGATTGATCCGTTTAGTTAAGAACCGACAGAACCAGAAGCACCCCTTGTTTCAAAAAGAGGAGGATGAGTTATTCACAATTCAGTTGATGGTCAGAGGCAAATTGAAAGTTAAGTAATGGGATTCTAAAAATTTCCCTAGGAAAAATAAAAATAGAGATGTCTCCTACGTTACCCCTAATATATGGAAGTAGCAACGTAATTTTATACGAAACTTATCCCCAAACGGGAAAGAGGGAACATCTTTTGTTAGCTTTTGAGCCTAAGAGTGAAAGTTTTAAAAGTTTTAAGCTCTTTTTATTCTTTTATGTGTGTTATTATGTACGATAGAATAATTCTAGAACTAGCTTTCATTATAGATATTGAGATCATATTTGTGAAATTAAAATCATTAAAGTGATAAAGGCATGTAGATTCAAAAAATTTTGTTAGCCTATTCTTGATAATTACCATACCCATAATTTATCCCCTAAGAATAACCAAGTTCGGTCTTAACCTTTTTCATTGATTAAACCCGTATATTAACATTTACCCTATTTTACTTTGAAGACTCTTTTATTGTTTTGAGCCTTGAAGGTTATTTACATTATTTACTTGTTTGAGAATTGAAAATCTTGAAAGGTCCATTATTTCTTATGGTATATATTGAATGCTCAAAATTTTTTGATTGAAAAAAAGAGCATAAGAAAAATTGTGATAAATATATTGTAACAATGGAGTTTTAATAAAAGGAACTATATATTTCTTAATAAGTTTCTTGTAATTTCTCTTTTGTAAATTTTCTTTAATTTAAACCTCTTTATTATCTCAACCATATTGCACCGAAGCCCCATTACAACCCATGTTATAATACACCACTACCATAGAGCATATGTCTGAATATCCAGAGAACATTTAAGAACATACCTTATGAAAATGGCATGTTAGAGCAAATACATTCACTTATTATGGCATCGTACAGAACATAAGTAGTCAAAAGGTCAATTGTTCCCATTTCATTCGTAATCATAATTTATATTGTGGCATTACATTTTATAATCCATATATTTACATCATCAACAGCATATGAGTGTTTAGTACTCATATTTACATCGTCAACAGCATATGAGTGTTTAGTACTCTTTTACAGAATGTTCTACATGACATGAGAAACTATATAAACATAACTACAATTCTTCAGAGATCAGCTGACCAGACCTTTGAGCCATTCTTGTTTCCCAAAATTGACACTATTAGTTGTCTTAGAAGCTAGGTCTCTCTTGTACCTCAAAATCAACATTGCAATTTTGATGAGTTTGCGAATTCAGTTAGTGAACCATCATTGATGTGCTCACTTATGTCAGAACACAAATATCACATATATAAACCAAGTTCACAATATACCTCATCTCAACAATACATCATGAATTTCACACATTTCATATACTCATTTCAGAATAAATCGATTATTTATCTCAATCATTCATATCACCAACATGTACACAAATATTATAAATCACTATATCATCACAAATCAGTAATTCATTGCAATCTTTAACATGACATATGCATGTATATAAATGCAAATGCACATGTGACTCCACTTTTATTTTTTTATTTTGTTGTGACCGAGTACCTATTTACTATCCATATCTGCTGTGAATATTGGGCTCATTTTACATTATGTACCGTACCCATTATGGATATCAAGCTCATTAATAACTGAACCTGTGACTTTTTGTGCACATTTATGTGCTTTAAGCTTTTTTTCAATGATCACTCCGGTCACAAGTCCTTAATCTGATCATGCATAACATTGTGATGAAATGCTTTAATTCTCATTATATGCAATAATAACTTTCATTCATTACACACAGTCATGTATCATATTCATCATATCTAAGTCTGGCATTTAACAGTTCATTGAGTATACATTTTCCATATTCACATTTAATTAGGAAATACACTCCCAATACATTCCCAAATATCAAATTCCTCGAACCATCAATGTCCGGAATTATCAAATCATATCAGTAATAGTTCAATAACTGAAATTTAAATAGAAACAAATCAATCATGGTGAGAAAATATCTAGTTTAATCACAATACGCTCCAAATAAGCTATGCCTCGATGATCTGACAATGTCTGGATGTTAATGTTCAACTTGTACTTCTTTAATCATGCAATACACACATATTTTACTCATTACTAAGTTGATCAATCATATGAATATTCAATCATTACTCCTTGAACATTTCCATGATCCAAAAGCTTCTTATAATACACACACAATTGGTACTTTAAATCTAAAATTTTAGCAAGCTAAATCTATACATTCACCAAAATTTTTCCAGCAACATATACTCATACATTCACCCAATTCTCATTCATAAATACCCTATGTTCTTCAATACTCCTTCATCCATACCTTATACACATTATTCATATCCTAAAGATCATGCTTGTATTAAAATAACTCATTTATTCCTTTAACAAATAAAAGTTTCCAAATTTGAACTCAACACATCAAAAAATTCCATTCTTTAGATTATGACATCAATTAACTACATAAACTTATCAAGATCTTATCCAATTAATCAAGAAAAAATCTAGGCTCATTCCTAACCTTAATCAAGTCCAAATATACCAATTTAGAATGAAATTTCCCAGCTGGTTCAACATGTATACAAGGCTGAAATTAAAATTCCAGAATTTGTCATCAACATCACTAATGTGTATAACTTTTCTACCTTCAACACCTCAGGAATTTAACAAGCTTAAAGACATCATTAACATCTGAAAATTTTCAGATTTCATGTCCCTTAAGGTTACTTCATTTCAAGTTAATTAAACTTCCAA
The DNA here is from genome assembly GCA_027563915.1 of Erythroxylum rotundifolium. Lineage (NCBI taxonomy): Eukaryota > Viridiplantae > Streptophyta > Magnoliopsida > Malpighiales > Erythroxylaceae > Erythroxylum > Erythroxylum rotundifolium. The sequence continues at coordinate 14,943 of JAOSBO010004006.1, read as the reverse complement.
ATTGGTTATGCTAAGGCTTACAAAATTCTGCTCACTTATGTCATTAATATTCATTCTTTTACAACAGATCTACAGCTCAAATTTTCCAGATTTGAAAACACCTTAATAACACCTATCTTTAGGATGAATTCCTCATCAATTGTACTTCAATTCCCAGCTTAAATCATCCATACAACAATCCAAAAACTACCATTTTCGTATATGTAAAAACAGATCAGAAAAGTATCCATTCATTATCATGCATATAGTCATAGTTCTTTCTCATTTCAAGAACACTCCATTGGCATTTTTCTTTAGCATAAATTTACCTTCATTCTATTTCAAATCTCAGTCCAATTCATCCATATCATATCCTATAACCCCTGGTTTTTATACATCAAGGAATAAGCATAAAAACATCAAAGTTCATTCAACATATTCCAACACATTTCATCATCAACATTATATACATTTCTTCCAATTCAATCATCATATCATTCTATTAAACCATAGCATAAAGATCAGGTTTCTAATTACTTGTTAAGCTCTAATTACACCTCAATATATCAAGTTAACCAGCCCTCCATGCAAGCAAGATTATCACAAATTGGAGGTGAAGCTAAGTTGATTTTCGGCAACAAGATGAAGACAACTATGAGTTAGTTCTTTGGCTGTTTTGTGAAGGATAAAAGTATGGTTTTGGAGTAGAAGGCTAATTAGGTTTAAACCAAAATATAGAAAGATGAGATTAATGAAAGTTTCGGTGGAGAGAAAGAATGAAGATGGTGAACATTTGCTGCACTAGCTTAATTTAACTAGAAGTAAGAGGTCATCCTCTTTCAATGACATATGTCACAAGGCATGTAAGCCATTTGCCTATTTAATATACTGCCATTTGTCTCCTAGTTATATAGTCCATATGTCAATCAATAATTGATCCATTTTTAAATTAATTACTAGTTCATTTGTCACTCATTTATTTATTCCAAATGTCAATCAATTTATAGACCTAGTCATCCTAATTTTCCAAATGTCAATTTTTCTTACCACTTGGAATTTTTCCTAGTCCAAATGTACATATTAATTGACCACTCACACAATTTATAACAATTATTTCCAAATTACTACGTGGAATCCAATCAAACCAAAATTTAAGACAAAATAATTCACAATTCACTTTATGTTCATTTTAAATCTTTCATACCCCATAATATATCAATTGAGTGCATATACTATCTTTGCAATATATACAAATTCATATTTCATATGTGAATGCTAATGATATGCATGTGAATTAAATGCATTTCATAAATTCTCAATGTTATTGCTCATGTGCAAGGGTCTAGGCTTGTAACCTTAGTATGTTTTGGAAACTGACTATTACACATGTAAAGAGCTTTGATTTTTGTCTATAATTTGCATAAGTGTTGGAGATGTGATAATATTGCAAGCTTATGGTAAGAGTTTTACTATGCATTGACTGAGATTTTGAAACTTTTCACCCTAAACAATTTAGTGCATTGAATGAAAACTTGGTGAGGGTTTAAAGGTTTATGCTCCTGATTTTAATGCGATTATTGATGTGATTACTATTAATATTACTCAGGAAGTTAATTTTAGGATAACTTGACTCTGATTATATGTTAATTTGATTCAATAAGATATGATGATTTATAGTATGAATGGGTAGATCAAAATTAATGAAAGATTGATGATGTAGGATTTATAATTTTGATTATGGTTTGCCTTAAGGACAAGCAAAAGCTTAAGTGTGAAGATGTTTGATTGATGCATAATTGACCATATTTATACCCCATATTTAATATATTTTTTCTTGGTATTTATACTTTTATTATATATTTGGTACTTAACTCTCTCTAAGCATGTTTATAGCTTTTAATTGCCTTCACGAATTTAAATAAGAAGAATTCAAATGAAAACATGACTTCAAACAAAGATTTGAAGCAAAGAATGGATACACAATCATGCATCAGCTCGTGTACTTCTCTTAGGCTATGCACAATTGCAAATTTTGAGCATTTTAGGTTATACACGCCCGTGTATCAGGCCGTATATCTCCCAGAACCTTAAATTTTACTATAAAAAGATTTGTTCAGAGGAAAAATAGAAGAGCATACATAAAGAGACATTCAAAGAAATTGAGAGGTGAGTTAAAGGGCAATTTTGATCTACAGAAGTGAGAAACACAAAGAAATCATTGAAAGATTCAAGAGAATACAAGATTATACCTCTACCTTGCAAGAACATTCGATAAGAGATAAAAAAGGACATTTAGAATTATGAACCCTTAATTTTTTATTCGTTCTTCTTTCTATTTATGATTGATTTCGTTTTCAATCATGTGTAACTAAATTTCTTTAATGTCTTGGTAAGATGAACCCTATGTTTATGCTATAACATGTTTTAATTCGTTTATTTAATTCAATTTTTTGATTGATGATAGTTGTATGTTGCATTATGTTTTAATAGACATTTTAATACATTTTTATGGTTAATTAATTGATTCATCTATGTTTTGTTTCAGAATTGTGTTAATTGGTTAGATATTTGTTCTTTGAATGTTATATAGGTTAGAGCTTTAATTTTGTGTATTTGAGGTGTCTTGATGTGTTTATTAGTATTTGAGATTAGTTTTCAAAGAACAGAAAAGATTTGGAGGAAACCCGACAAAAGATCTAGGCCCACGATCGTGGTTTATGGGCCACGATCATGACAGAAGCAAAATGGACAGGCTATGATTGTGGCCTATGCAACAGTAGACATAGATCGACTCTTAAAACTCAACTTTATAGGGTTATTTCAGACTTTTTGGGCCTGGGTAAAACCTAGTTTTTACCTTTAATAGAAAGACTATGGAGGACAGAAAAAAAAACCTAATTTTCTATGCCTCCATTTTGCTATATTAGGAAAGATCCAAAGAAAAGGAAGAAGGAAGGGAGAGAAGAACAGAAAGAAGAAGGTGGAGGTTCAGCTGCTTCAACCTCCAATCCTCCAAGTTACTTCTTTGTTTCCATCATTTATTATTGTAATTGATGTATGAGATGGGATTGATGATGACGAATTTTAGGTTAAGGATGTTCTAACTTTTCTTTAGGGATCTGTTCTTGATTTAATGTTAATATAGTCATTTTGTGTTAATGCATATGGGTGGTGTGATTATTTTTTGTAATTGCATGTTTCGGTAATAGATCGAGAGAGTGAACTAAATGCAAAATGATTGGGTTGGTTAATAAGAGTTAAACAATCTAATAGGCCATGCAAATAATCAAATAAGTAATTATATGGATAGAGATCTTGTACAAGGACCCAGTTGTTTTATAGAATGTGAAGATCTAATTAGGTTGTGGACTGATTGTTAAACTAGAGATTGCATGTTTGGTAGTCACTTGCTCAAACACAAATGACTAAAACTCCTTAGACTAAAAGAATTAACAAGTTTTTGGTACCATTATCGGGGAGTTAGTAAGATTAGTTTAATTCTTTTATTCTAAGGAGTTTTAGTCACTTGTGTCCGTGCAATTGCACGAAAACAAGAGTTACTAGGAGTCGATTCAGATAGTAAAAACTTTAGGACTTGACATTGCCCGATTAAAGTGAGCAATCTGAAGTGCTAGATGTAATGAAGAAGAGAATACCGAAGCAACCATGGCTGAGGAATTTCATCAAAGTTTTAGCAAGGAGGAAACTAAGGGAACCAACCATAAACCTTCATGGATTTCATCAGACAGGGGTTCAATCCAACAAATCAAGGTGTTGCTAGACCACGAATTCAAGCACCTTCGTTTGAAATAAAACTAGCTTTATTAAACATGCTGTAAACTAATGTTCAATTTTACGGCTAACTCATGAGGATCCTAAAACTCATATAGTCAATTTCTTGGAAATATTCAATACTTTCTGATATCATGGGAAGTCGGAAGATGCCATTAAGATGAGGCTCTTTCCTTTCACACTAAGGGATAGAGCAAAGACATAGTATCACTCATTAAGCCCTGCGAATTTTACAACTTGGGAACAATTAGTGCAAGTATTATTAGTACTTCCCCATCACAAAAACCACAAAGATAACCAAGTAAATTATAAACTTTCAACAAGGTGATAGTGTAACACCGAACTCTTAAGCCCTTTTTATATTGGTTTGTACTTGGAGATAATATAGTATATTGATGTATATATATATTGTATATGATAAAATGCATTGAATCCTTTTGATATATATGCCCTTACATGAACTTAGAGTTCATCGTTATGTGAAATCTTGGAGATTTCTAGCATATAAATTTCTAAATGTTTAAAACTGAGTCCATTGGATAGATTTGGCCATAGTGACCAAGTTAAATGTGTTTTAATGTCTTAGAGATGATTAGATATGATTTATAGACTTATTGGACACTTAGAAAGCTTAATTGGAAAAGATGATGTACAAAGGGCTTAATTGCAATTTTAGGAAAAGTTTGAAGGGTATATTGGTAATTTCACATAAAATAAGGGCAAAAGGGTAAATTCACCATGTTTAGTCAAAAAAGAGTCAAATTCTAGACCCTTCTTCTTGTGTGTGGCTATGCACCCCATTATTTGGCATTGAAACATTGTTTTAATTAAAAAAAAGGAGAAGAGACGAGAAGAAGAGGAAGTTTTGGCCATAACTTGATCTCCACCAAAATTCTCTAACCCAAAACAAGTTGTTCTAAGTTAATTTGGGATCAAGGAACTCAAATATATCATTAGATTTGAGAAATTCTCAAAGGATTTTAAGATATAACTAAAGGAAAGTTTAGGTAAATTTTGTCTCATCTCTCTCTACATTATGATTTTGAGTTTAATGTTAAGATATGTTGTTCTCCATGCTTGAATAAGCATAAAACATGGTTTATATGAATGAAATGAGTCATGAAGAAGCTTCTTCAAGCCAAAACTGAAATGCCCTCTCTTTGGTGAAAGTTTGTGAAATTTTGAATATCTTTTGAAATTGAAGGGTTAAATGAATTATATAATGTTAATTGTGTACGTATAATGTGAATTGATGATGAAAAATGAGGAAGATGTACATTGGAAGGAGGCTTTCAAGTTCATGCCTTTAGATTTTTGATAAAATGCCTAAGTGAAATTGGTTTAGGATTTAAGGATTTTGATGGTGTACATTGGAAAGAGGCTTTCATGTTTTACTTAGAGTAAACTTGAATTTTTTCTTGGATTGATGAGTAGTGGCCTAATGTGCTTGGAAAAAATGTGCTTAATTATGCTTTGTAAAATGCAAAAGAAAGCTTATGTGAATAATAAGGGAAACGACCATATGAGAAGCTTCATGGCCGAATCCTATAGCTTAAAAATTGTGATATTGTGTTTTGTACACTTATGTAATGGCGTATAAATATGAGATATAAGTTTGAGTAGTAAATACATTGCATTTGTATGTATAAAGGCTCGGGAGCTATGGATCAAGGAGCTTGTACCGAGGATTGTTAAAGACAAAGGAGTGTACACCTTCTTTTGAGGTTAGTTGGAGAAAACATATCTCTTAAATAGGACTAGGACAACCCAAGACATGCGTGATGACTTGTATGTAAATTTTGAACCTAGGTAACGAACAGTAGAGTTGAATCCCAAATACATGCTGGTATACTTTTATATTTAATAAACGACATTGTTTTGAATAACTTGCACTTGGAGTGCAAAAGATGACTTTTACTGCATGAAATAATGTTTGGAACTTACATATGCATAATTGAGTCATGTATACTGCATGTATGTGTTCTCTTTTGGCTTAGAGCCATGGTAAGGTTTCATTTTATCGGCTGGACCGATAAATAAAAGCATAGTACCTTACTTGAATTTCGTATTTAATATTTGTATATGATTTCTTTTTGTAATTGGTAAGGTAACAATTGCCCAATCGTTTGCTAGGAACAATAGATTAAACGACTCTTGTACCCTTGATACTGGTACATAAAAGTCCAATTCTTGCAATCACACCTTTCTATGGGAATTGCAAGTGATTGCACACCTAGAGGTATGGTCACCGACGAGGTCTTCACCTAGGGTCATGACGCTCTAGTCGATTATAGTCTGGACTCACCTCAGAAGAAAGTCGAGCCAACACTGGGATTAGTGGGATTGCACACTAATTTGGCCAACTAGTGGTGACACACATAACTATTTTGGCCTATTCTGAGATTTGACTTCCTAATGAGATTTCATTTTTTTTACATGTGATGCTTTTCTGGTCTTATGTACCAGAACTAGAACTTGTGTTCACTAAATGAGTGATTAATAGGCTAGGCCTGTATGGTTCTTAACTAGTATGGGATGAGACATAAACTAGGTTTATGTCATACATATTCACTGCATAGGTGGTTATTTGTATGTTAGATGTGTAAAACCATCCCTAGGTTATTTAGACTATTTTGGTGTGTATCAAGTTCTATTTGGGATAAATGTTTTATCTGCTCACTGAATACATGGTGAGCTTGAAGCTTTGAGTGGTTCGTGTGGTCTTTTGACATTTTGGGGTATTACCGCATGTGGGTAGTCTTTGTTTTGTACTTTTTTATATAGTGGCTCAAGATTATCTTGATATGTTATATAATTTGGTAAATTAATTCTTGTCTGTCTTGTGGTTTGTAAATGACCTTATGTATGAACATTTTGCATTGTTGTTGAGATTGCTCTTGAGTGAACTTCAAACTCCAGAAGTTGTGGTTGAGTTTAATGTGGATATAGAAGTGCATTTGAAACTGATTTATAGGAGCTTTCATTTTGGGATTTTCAAAATAGAGTCGTTGTGCTGCTGAAATATTTTTAAAGATATTGAGTTAGCCTTGCATAGTCGGGTTAAAGGTACCATGAGTATCCTTAGCCTGGGTATTCGGCGATTGTCATGTGGTTAATGTGGTTCCAGGTCATGACAGATAGGGAGTCCCTTTATGAGGCTTAGGAAAGGTACAAAGATTTGCAAAGGAGGTCCCCTCTCAATAACCTACCTAAGGAATTCCTTTTGCAAACATTCTATAATAGATTGAACTCACCTACCTGAGACACCATTGATGCAACATCAAGAGCATCTTTGATGAGGAAGATGGTGGATAAAGTAGAAGAGTTGTTGAAGGAATTGGCTAGCAACAGTTGTCTTCGAAAAATGGAGGGAAGCAGACAACCCACAACCCTTTGTGAGCAAAAGAGAGTTTTAGTTGTCAACCTAATCACAGAAATTCAAAGAAAGATTGATAATTTAACCCGACAGCTAAATAATATGAAGACCTCTTCTTTAGCTTCTATAAAAGCTATTCAGAAAAGATGCAAGTTGTGTGGACAGGATAACCATGACACTATTGACTATTTTTTAATGAAAGACCATATATCGGAATAGGTCAATTATATGAGAGTGCAATTCAATAAAGGAGGGGGGACAACCCTTACTCCAACACATATAACCCTGGACGGAAGAATCACCTAAACTTCTTTTGGACGAACAATGCAAGAAGTCAATTTTAACTTTAAGGACCACCTAGTTTCTTAAAGGAGAAACCAAATTCAATGGACTCTAAGCTAGATAAGATTTTTGAGAAAAATGGGGGCATGGAAGATGCCCACAAGAGGCTAGAAGGAAAATTTGAACAAATGACAAAGAATCACGCCTCCTTCATACACAATTTAGAAGTCCAAATAAGTCAGTTAGCAGATGCGTTGTCGACACATAGTGTAGGAACCTTTCCTAGTAACATTGAGATGAATCCAAAGGAGAGAATAATAGTGATCACCCAGGCTGCTGAAGATAAGGCCAATCAAGTTAAAGATGATGGAGAAGAAGGAAGGTGAGAGACCTATGAAAGTTCCCTCCAAGTTAAATATAACTGACTGAAATCGAGAGATATCAACCTCTGATTTCAGACCCTATTCATGCAATAAGGAAATCGAAGGAAGCTAACTGAATGAAGTTCTGGATATAATAGATCAATTAAAAGTGTGACTCTCTCTGACCACATCTATAAAAGGGAAATTAGAGAATTATTTACTAAGCACAAAGAACTCTATTGAAGTGATAGCACTATCATAAAAATAAGATGATCTAGGAGATTTCTAGATCCCGTGCATTATTGGTATTGTTAGAATAGATAAGACATTTGCAGATCTAGGAGTTATCATAAGTATGATGCCTTATACATTGTATAAGATGATGGAGTTAGGTGACATAACACCCACTTATATGTGTGTTCAAACGGCTAATAAATTAGTCCACCATCTAAGAGGTGTGGTTAAGGATGTTTTGGTTAGGGTAGAAAAATTCACCTTCCCCACAGATTTTGTAATCTTAGACATAGAAGAAGATGTGGAGACACCTATTATCCTAAGGAGACCATTTTTAGCCACTTCTCGGTCTATCATAAATGTTGATGGGGGCGAATTGAATTTGAGAGTGGGGGATGACAAAGTTTCATTTAAAGTGTCTAAGATCAAAACCAATTCTCTCAAATATATGGAGGCTATAAAGAGCAATGAATCTTGTAAGGAAGTTGGGCAAGGTTATGCTTATAAGAACTCACTAGATGTTAGAGTAGTGCTTTAAAGGCAATCATCTTTAGCACTTTTATACTGACTTTATTTTGATTAATAAAGAGAAAGGCATTTTTTATTAATTTGATATTCTTTTGTATGAATTGATGTTGATCTTAAATCGAATTAATAAAGTCCATTATACAAAACATAGCATGAAGGAAATCTTGATGAGATCATGATAATAAGATTCCTATCATGTACAATTATGTTAGTATCTAAATAATCTCTACTCATAGGATTAATAAGATAGTACATTAATAATCCAGAACGACTAGCACATATTATACTCCTTAATTTGATCAGGTAGTGGATCTCATAAACTGTAAGCATGAGATGTTTAGAGTTAATATGTGGATGCTTGCTAAGGGTAGTAAGTACATTGGATGACCCGCTATAAGATTATCATATGGATGATCTATCTAATGTTAATGATTAATCTCATCATAGCAATGGTGCAAATATCCTTAGACTTAAGGTAGTTAAGGATATCTTAAATATTAATCCTGTACTTTGACATCATTCCTTGTTACCTCAAAACAAAGTCACTCTTAGGTGATTAGGTACAGCTATTAGTATTTGAAGATAATTGGGTAGCCAATATAGGATTCACCACTTTTGATAGAAGAAGATGATACCCACAACCTCTTGTCAGGATTATTACTCAAGAGTCTCTAGTCAGAGCAGTTATGACAAGAACTAACATCACTTGGACTAGATGTGACATAGTCAGTCTAGTGGGAGTTAACATATAGCCCATACTCTTAACCAAGTGGGGTATAGTGTGGTGAAAGGATGAATTGCATAGTAATTGTCTATGGAAAGGATCATAAGTTGGATAATTAACCATCAAAGAGTTCATGTGTTAATCTATTTATATTCTGACAAAATGGCATCATGAAATCCTTCATGATTTGATTAAATTAAGAGTTAATTCAAGTGCCTAAAATAATTGGTAACCTAAGGGTCACACACATAAAAGGTCGGATGAAAAACAAGTGTGTATGGTCTATTTTAAGTAGGCCACGATCATGCCTCATGGGGCCACGATTGTGGCCGAACGTGAGACATTCCACGATCGTGATAGAAGGCACGAAATGATATATAAGTGAGTTCTTCACTTATATACACGAGCTTCCTTCACTTATTACACACTTAAGTGATAGAAAAGGATTCTAGAAGAGTTTTACAGTGAGATTAAAGTGTCTTGAGTCTTTTTCTTGTAATTCATGTAATTGTTGCATGAATCAAAGTAAATGCAACAAGGTTCTTGACCTAGTTTCCATCATCTTTAGCATCTATTAGAACTCATCTAGTTTGGTTCTCAAATAACCTTTATACATTGTTTCTTCTTCCATCTTTGTGTGTTCTTGGAGATCAAGGAAGGGTTTGGTGTTAACCCAAACAAAGAGAAGAAACAAGGAAGGAGGAGATACAAAAGGTAAAAGTTTTGTTATTTCATGTTCTCTTATACATATTTATGCATGCATGTTATGATCTTGGGAATTTGGGGTTGTTATGGTGTTGTAATCTTGATTCTGACACTTCTACTGTGTCTGCATGCATGTGATGTATGCAACCATGGCTAACCCAACATAGAGCAATCTCCAATCTGGAAAAAGACTTAAAAGAAGAAAAAATTGAAAAAGAAAGGTCGTAAGAAGTATAGTCTGATATCTCAAGTACAATTTATGAAAGTTCTAATGGCATTACCATCACATGAACCATTTGAATTACCATGAACCAATAAAGAATGTCAAGCTAGCGACGACAAACAAAGCACTACATGGGAGGCAGCCCATGATTTTCAATTCTTAGTTGTTCATCTTTTATATTAGAGTATATTTCGAATTTTGTTTGTATGTGCTTTTGAATTGAGTGAACACCTAGAAGAGATCAAATATGAGTTGGATTTGGGAATTTTTATTTTCTCTATGTTAATATGAATGAGAATGGTTTGGTTACGAAAACAATGAGGTGGTAATGTAATTATAAGGTGTAGAGGGACCTCAGGAATAAAAGGAGGAAAAAGAAGCGAAATCGAAAAATAGTGCAAAATTATGAGGCGGGGCAGATGGGGAATGTGCGAATTTATTGAGTTTTCTACCAATTTTACCCCTCTTACCCCCTCCTAACCTATATATTTACACCCTCATTTTTTCCTACACATCTTATTCTCGAACTGGCTTTTTAAAGTCAAGAAACCAATTTCCTCTCACTTCTCTCTACAACCATCTATGAGGTCTTTATTTCTCTTTCTATTCCTCACACCTGTCATTCCAATAGGACTACATATTAAGCAAACGGTCAAGAGAACACAATCAAAAGGCAAAATCCAAGTAATGGGTCGTGGACCAAGAAACAAGGTAGCAGATTATAAAGCACCTTTCCCAATTTTCTCACCCTTAGTTTAGGAAAAATTGTTGTGCCTAGATACTTAGATTTTGAGACATTATAAACAATTAGTTTGAGAGAAAGGGATGAAAATTTAGGAGGAAGGATTCATTGGGACAAATTTATATGTTTTAATTATGTTGTTTATGAAGAACTAACCCTAGCATTCTTCACCTCCCTCCATTATGAGCCAGCTAACCCTAAGGTTCTATGTTTCTAGTTGCGGGGTTAACCAATTGAGTTAGATTATAAAACTTTATGTTGAGTTAGATTATAAAACTTTAAATGAAATCGCGAGATTCTAGGAATCGACCATAGTAGACCAACACCATATATTACTAGAACAAATTAACTGGGATGGATAACTTCGACTCTAAAAATGCCCATAACAACATCATTCGCGGTCCTAAACACTTGTTGTTACACAATTTTATATGTCAATATGTGTTTGACAAACTCGACAATAACAAATTTTTGGTTAAAGGCCTTTTCTTGTTATGGTGCATGGATCATAGTGTCCAAGTTTGCACTTCTACCTATATTCTCAACACTATTATTAATATTCTAAAAAATAGAAGCAATAATTTTGGCATAGGATATTTGGTTACGACCATTGTAGATAATTTTAGTGTAAATTGTGATGGACTACTTGTCCATCGTCTTGATTTTCTTAACACTCGTCAGTTGATAAAAGCCTAAATCTTGAAGTCCCATAATATGGAAATTCGAGATATTGGCACAAAATCTTATGTGAAGAACGTGACAAGACAGGCTAGTTCGAATGTAGCATCACCACAAGAAGAAAAAGGGGAATCAACCAGTAAGGAATCTGGTTAGGAAGAGGCAGATGGATGGGAAAAGATGCTCACTGCCATCATAGAGACTAACAAGGCATTTTTAGAAAACGTCAAGGTGTTAAAGAAGATAGCTAAAGAACAAAGATGACAACGATGAGACATTCAAGGCATCTACAAGTACTTTGTTACTCAAGGCATAGAGATTCCACCTCCAACACCATCACCATTGCCACCTCAATTGCTAAGATAGGTTCTATGCTTTAACCTTTATCTTTTCATTTATGTCGTTATTTTGTTCTTATGTTTTTGTATTAGTTTATTTTGATTCCCACCTTGTACGTTATTTGTCCTCCTCACATTGAGGACATTGTGTTGTCCAAATGTGGGAAGGGTTGCATTACGTGCATTGTATGTTTCATTTTGAATGTGAATTTTGCATATTGAATGTTAGTTTTGTTTAGGTTTACATGATGTGACTCGTGTGAATGTGTCAATGGCTAGAACTTAACGGAATTGATTTAACTTTAAGCATAATCTTTTAGGTTGCAAAGATTTATTAGCTTATGAAATTAAAGTTCAAGGTTGCTTCTGTTAAATATGCATGTTAATTAGGATATGATGTTAGTTCATTCACTCTAAGAATTCACCATATTCATTTATAATTTTATGTCAAACAAATAAGTAGAATTTTTAGTATCCTTTCATGAGAACAATTGGCTAAAGAGATAAGGTAGGAAAGAAAAAATAAAAATAAAATAAAAATGTTTGTATTTTTGTTAATAAATAACTATTCCACTAGCCCTTTTTGGAAAAATTAGGTTATCAATAGAGCTAGTAGTCAGTTGAGAATGTGATATAGTTGAGTAACCAGGGGACATTCATCACAAATGTTTGCCTTCACGCCAAAAGGCTATATTAACGTTCCAACCAAGTTACTTAGTAAAAACATGACATAGTTGAGTAACCAGGGGACATTCATCACAAATGTTTGCCTTTGTGTCAAAAGGCCAGGTTCATGTTAATGAAAATTAATAAAAATAGTGTGTTGTTTAATAAATCCTATCGATCTTTGTGAATAGCTTGAATTTTCATGAAAAGTTACTTAGGGATAGTTACAATTTTGATTGATCATAACTTTTGTGGCATCTGAATCAGTCTGTAATTGTGGAGGTATGGTTTTGAAACCTTCTAGATGTTCATTGTCTCATGAAAATATTGTGGCAATCATTTGTACTCGAAATTGGATTTTTGGATTAAAAGTTATGTACTCTAAAATTCTAAAATCTCATGTCTCTTTTTTATTATTTTGATTGTAAAGTATGTCACATGCTTTTTTGAAAACTTATTTTTTTGTACTTTTAATTAGTTAATTTTTTAATTTAGAAAAAAGTAATGGAGACATTAAAGGATTGACCGATGAAATGCTAAGCTTGGATATCAATAAGGCTATTTCATATGAATCTAATCAAGTAGTAGTTGATGAGTGGCAATGTTTATCCTTAGTTTATTCTAATTTATTGTATTAAGTTTTGATTATTATATACATGTTAGCTAACTTGTGTCATCTTTTATTTTATTTTTCCTCAGATCATAAAGTCTTTGGGATATGAAGAGTGGGATATGAAGAGCTTGTTCGATGAAAAAGGATTTGTTATTTCTGTATGTTTTATTTGGTTTGAACTTTAAGTATGAATAATGTGGTTTACTAGTTTTGGATTTGGTGTACTATTTGTGCCTTTGTGGCTTCTTGCTATAATTTTATTGGAGACTTTGAATTTGGTGATTGTATTTTTGTTTTTTTAAATTTGGTTGTAGACTTACCATTTGTTTGGTTTGAACTTTAACTACACAACTATAATTTAGCTTTCTTTGCTATAGTTTTTTGGTCTGTTTTACAAAGAAAAAGAGATGGGAAGAAGATGGTGCACTTTAGTGGCCCTTTGCTATTAGTTAAAATCAGACAAACTGGTTCCGAACTGAGTTGGGTGTTTTCCAATCCAGTTCTGTTCTGGGTCAGCTTCGTAAAAAAAATTGGTTTCAAACCAGTTTAGGGTCATGAAATTTTTACCTTTGTCTGAATTGTCCGGAACCGGTTTGGTTTGAAACCGATTTCTTGCTAGCCCTAAATTTCACATTGAGGTCTTAATTAATATGTATATTTAGTTTGAAGTGCTTAGACACAGATTTTATAAATTAATGAGTTAGAACAACTTGAAGGATCGTGTTTGTAGTTAAATTTATTTCGTGAAGTTCAATGCTATTGTACCATTATTGTATTTATGTGTGTCGTTATTTGATGTGTTGATGTTTTTTTGGTTTTTTTGGCTTAAGGACAAGTAAAAGTTCAAGTGTGGGGATCTGATAGTTTAGGTTGCATGATGTTTTAATAGGCAATTTAGTATGTTTTTTAGTGGTTAATTGATTGATTTATGTATATTTAGGTTTAGAATTGTGTTAATTAATTAGATATGTCTGCTTTCAATGTTATATGGGTTAGAGCATGCTATTAAGCTTTAATTTTATGTATTTGAGGTGCCTTGAAGTGATTGTTAGTGTTTGAGATCAGATATTGAAAAATGGAGAAGATTTGGAGCAAGCCTGATGAAAATTCAAGGCCCACAATCATGACACGGACCTGCTTTTAAAACTCAACTTTGAGTGGTTATTTCATATTGTTTGGGCCCAGGTAAAACCTAGTTTTTACCCTTAATAGAAAAGACTATAGACGACAGAAAAAAAATAAACTCTAATTTGTTGTGCCTCCATTTTGCTACATTGGGAAAGATCATAGGAAGAGGAAGAAGGAAGAGAGAGAAGAGAAGAGAAAGAGGAAGGTCTTCAGCTGCTTCAACCTCTAATCCTCCAAGTTATTTCTTTCTTTCCATCTTTTATTAATGTATTTGATGTATGAGATGGGATTGATGATGATGAATTTTGGGTTAAGGATGTTCTAACTTTTCTTTAGGGATTTGTTATTGATTTAATGTCAATCTAGTTGTTTTTGTGTTAATGCATCTGGGTGATATGATTATTTGTTGTAATTGCATGTTTCGATAATAGATCAAGAGAGTGAACCGAATGCAAAATGATTGGGTTGGTTAATAAGAGTTATACAATCTACTAGGCCACGTAAATAATCAAATAAGTAATTATATAGAGAGAGATCTCGTATGAGGATCTGGTTGTTTAATAGAATGCTTAA
>JAOSBO010003999.1:0-13595 GCA_027563915.1 Erythroxylum rotundifolium | reverse complement strand
AGTATGACTCCGAACGTTGGACTCCGGAAGCGAGGTTCCAAGAGATGTGGTACCAGAGTAAGAAGATGAATCGATAAGGACCAACAGTTGGGCTCTGGAAACGGGGCCCAACATGGCATAAGCAATAGGATGTGGGCCCAACATCTTTGGTAGCAGAGCTTAGACTTTTTAAGGATTCCAAGGCTTAGAATATGTAGTGGTATAAATTGTTATGATGTGTGATTAATTGTTTACATTGTTGAATTGATTGATTGCATTAAGTGACATGCATATCATGCATACATATGGGAAATAAGATCAAAATGAAACGTAAGCTAATCGTTAGTGCTTAAATTGAAGGAATAATATGCCACCTTGTAAAAGAACACGGGGAGTTTTGCAAGGATCTGTTGCACCTGACTTTCCACTAAGAGAGGATAGTACTGATGAGTCTAGAGCCCCAGGAAATATTGAGGCTTATATAGGGCATGGTAGTGGGCCCTTTCGATCATAGATGCATAAGTCATCTCTTCCATAAGAGCAAGTGCCTACTCCCTTAGATCCTAGACTATTCCAGGCCTTTGCTCAAGCTTTTTTCCAAGCTATGGGCTAGATATCGTAAACTTCTACTCTAGCCCCAACTAAGAAAGGAAAGCAGTTTGATAAGCTTAGGAAGTGTGGGGCAGTGGATTTTTATGGGAAGGCTGATCCAAAAGAAGTTGAAACACGGTTGAGCAAGACAGAAAGGATATTAAAGCAAATGGACTGTAAGGATGATGAAAAGGTAGAATATGCCGCAAGCTTGCTATAGGGAGATGCCCTGCATTGGTGGGAAAGTGTACCGGGGAGTTAGAGAAAACCACCAATGTTGACTTGGAAGGACTTCCTAGTTGTTTATAAGAAGAAATATTTGTCTGAGGTATACATCCAACAGAAGCGAAAGGACTTTCTTAGCTCACCTAGAGGGAGATGATAGTGAGCGAATATGAGCACATATTTACACAGTTGTCTCGATATACAGCTAAGATGATGATGAGCGAAGCGGTTAAGTGTCGTCGGTTTGAAGCAGGATTGCATTTAGCCATCGGGGAAAAAGTGGTGGCGCAAAATTTTTGTGATTTTCAACAGCTGGTCGAAGTGGCGTTAAGGGTTGAGAATGTAGAGAATATAAAGAGTGTTGTGAACAAAAAGAGGAAAGGTAAAGAACAGTTCAAGAAAGGAGTACCAGGACCTTCCCCATATAGTCTGAGGATAACCTGGTTCAAACAGATGAGAACTATCTTTCATCAAGCCTCTACGGCTGGAGGCAGTAAAAAGGGAGAGGGGGGGGATAGGCCATCCATTCCCAAATGCAACCATTGGGTTAAATTCCATAAGGTGGAGTGCTATAGGCTAACTAGAGCTTGTTTTAACTGTAGGGAAAAAGGGCACATAGCTAGAGAGTGCCCTCAGTATACAAGATAGGAAGGAACTCAGATGCAAGCTTCAAAGAGGGTTGAGGCTGTGGTAAGTTCTGATGCAACCAATAAAGTGAATCCTCCAGGAAGACCAAAGGGGCAAGCGCTAGCTAGGGTGTTTGCAGTGATGTGCGAGGACGCATAAATAGCTCCAAAGGTTATGACTGGTACGGGTAAATTGCTTAATGATGATATTATTTTTTTAATTGATCCCGGGTATACTTATTCATTTGTTTCATCAAGTAAAATTGTGCATGATAAAAGTTTGAGCCCATTAGATAGTCCCTTGGTGGTTAGTAGCCCAATCGTCCAGCATATTATTATTAGTCAATTTTATAGAGATTATGAAATATTCATTGGTGGAGGAAAATTAATGGTGGACTTAATGCCATTAAAGAAGAGAGGATTAGATGTGATTTTGGGCATGGATACGTTAGAAATATAATACGAATTTAGATTGTAAATAAAGTTGGACAAAGGTAGAAAGGTGGTGTTTATGGGATACAAGAAAGCAAACCCGCCTAGAATTATTTCGGCTTTGACAACAGAGAAAATGATGAGGAAAGAATGTGAAGCATTCTTAGCATATATGGTAGACGTGAAGGTAGATAGAGGGAAATTAGAAGAAATACCTGTGATCATGGAATTCTAGGATGTCTTTCTAGAGGAATTACCAAGACTACCACGACCTAGAGAAATTGAGTTTCCTATCGAGCTTCTTCTAGATACTGCACTGATATCAATTCCGCCTTATAGAATGGCTCTGATAGAATTGAAAGAACTTAAAGAGCAGTTAAAAGAGCTATTGGAGAAAGGTTATATTAGGCCTAGTTCTTCACCTTGGGGAGCTCCAATTCTTTTTGTGAAGAAGAAAGACAGATCACTGAGAATGTGTGTCGATTACATGAAGCTTAACCATGTCGCCATCAAGAATAGATATCCTCTTCCACGCATAGATGATTTGTTTGATCAATTGCAAGGAGCAAAAGTCTTCTCCAAGATAGACTTGAGATCAGGTTATCATCAATTGAGAATAAAAGAGTCTGATGTGTCAAAGATTGCTTTTAGAACACGATATGTCTTTTTTATTTTTTAGTTATGCCATTTGGATTAACTAATACCCCTGCAGCCTTTATGGATTTGATGAATAGAGCCTTTAAGCCTTTCCTAGACCAATTTATCATAGTCTTTATTAATGATATATTGGTTTATTTCAAGGGTAACAAGGAGCACGAAGAGCATTTAAGAATAACCTTTGAGACATTGAGGAAGAAAGAGCTATATGCCAAATTTGATAATTTAAATTTTGGATAAGGGAAGTGGTGTTTCTTGGGCATGTAATTTCATGAAAAGGGGTACATGTGGATCCAAGGAAAGTGAAAGCTGTAGTTAAATGGGAAGCACCTAGGAATGTAGCAAAAGTGAGGAGTTTCTTAGGATTAGTTGGTTATTATAGACGATTTGTAGAAGGCTTTTCCATGATAGCAACTCCACTCACCATAATGACAACAAAGAGTTAGAAGTTTGTGTGGACAAAAGAATGTTAGCGAAGCTTTGAGGAATTGAAGAAGAAGCTTACAACTGCACCAATTCTGATTTTACCTTTAGGTAGTGTTAGATATATAGTGTATAGTGATGCTTCAAGGAAAAGATTTGGGTGTATGTTGATGCAAAGAGATAAAGTAATTGCCTATTCTTCTAGGAAATTAAAACCCTATAAGATGAATTATCCGACGTATGCCTTGGAATTAGCTGCTGTAGTCTTCACATTGAAAATATAGAGACATTACTTATATGGATTCACCACTAGGATATTTATAGACCATAAGAGTCTAAAATATTTGATAAGCAAAGAAGAGTTGAATTTGAGGCAAAGGAGATGGTTAGAATTATTGAAGGACTATAACTTGATGATAGACTATCACCCTAGGAAAGCCAATAGAGTAGCAGATGCACTGAGTAGGAAATCTAACATGGCACATATGAAGACGGTATATCTTCCTTTGTTATTGAATTAGCCAAATTGAAGGTGACATTGAAGCAAGTCGAATCTGGTAGCATATTGGTTAATTTTAGAATAAGGCCACTGTTGAATAAGAAGATTAAGGATTTATAGGAGCAAGATGAGTACTTTTACAAGCTTAGAGAATAAATAAAAAATGGTAAGCCTTCGGAAATAGAAGTGAGAAAGGATGGATTGATGGTCGTACGCAACAGATTATGTATTTCGAATATGCAAGAGATGAAGGATAAAATTCTTGATAAGGCACATAATGCTCCATATGCAATGCATCAAGGAAGTATAAAAATATATAGAGATTTAAAAGAACATTTCTGGTAGAGAGGAATAAAGAAAGATATTGCAGAGTATGTTGGAAAATGTTTGGTGTGTCAACAAGTTAAAGCAGAACATCAAGAACCCACCAGAAACTCAAACCTTTGACTATTTTGAAATGGAAATGGGAAAAGATTACAATGGATTTCTTAATGGGATTACCTAGGACCAACAGGAAGCATGACTCAATATGGGTAATTGTTGATAGGCTAACCAAGTCAGTACATTTCTTGCCTATTAGACAAATAGATTCTCTGAATGCCTTGGCCAAGAAATACATAGATGAAATAATCAGACTTTATAGGATTAGGAATGGCAATTTTTGGCCCATGGGCCTAAATTTAGTTGATTTTAATAGGCTGGCCTATGGGCCAAGCCCAATCCCAAGCCCAGACAAACTCGATATCTAATTATTCTAACCAAAGCAACATCGTTTTACGTAAAAGAGTTGGGCCTCAGATAAGCTTGGGTTTGGGCAACCCAAATTTTAATATAATTTAAAAAATAAATTATTATATATTTTTAATTTTAAAAAAATTATTTAAAAAAATTTGGCAGGATTTGGCCCATGGGCCAGCTCATTGCCATCCTTATATGGGATTCCAAGTTCTATAGTTTTTTATAGAGATTCTAGATTCACCACGAGATTTTTGGAAAGTTTGCAAGAAGCTTTGGGAACTAAATTACATTTTAACACAGCCTTTCACCCACAGACATATGGTCAATCAGAGAGGACGATAAGAACATTGGAGCCAATGTTAAGAGCTAGTGTTATGGACTTTAAAGGATCATGGGATGATCATTTGCCTTTAATTGAGTTTGCTTACAATAATTCTTAGCACTCGGGAATTTGAATGGCACCTTATGAAGCCTTGTATGGTAGGAGATGCAAAATTCCTATTTGTTAGGGTGAGGAAGGTGAAAGGAGGCTTTTAGGACCTGAGTTGGTACAAGCTATAATTGATAAGATTAAATTGGTGAAGCAGAGACTTAAAGTAGCTCAAGATAGGATGAAGAGCTATATGGATGCGTATAGAAAGGAGATGGAATATGAAGTGGGAGATAGGGTATTTCTTAGAGCCTCTCCACAAAAAAGGGTTTGAAGATTTGGAAAAAGGGCAAACTCAGTCCAAGATACATAGGACCTTATAAGATTATTGATAAGATTGCACCTTTAGCCTACAAGTTAGCTTTGCCACCAAAATTATCTAAAATTCACAATGTCTTCCATGTATCAATGTTAAGAAAATACAAATCGGATCCTTCACATATAGTCCAACCTTCAAAGGTCCAATTGGGAGAAGAATTGACTTATGAGGAACAATCAGTAGAGATTCTAGATTCAAAGGAAAAGGTCTTGAGAAACAAAACTGTGAAGCTAGTTAAAGTCTTGTGGAAGAACCATGCAAGAAAGGGGGCAACATGGGAGCCTTTGAAAGCCACGAGGGAGAAGTATCCACACCTTATTATAGACTCAGGAAAGAATTTCGAGGACGAAATTCGTTAAGGAGAGGAGAATTATTGGACCCCAAATTTTTTAATTAGTTATTTATTTATTTAATTAGATGTTTATTTTTAGAATTTATTCCATGATTTAGGAAGCATAAGTAGAAACTAGAATTATGAAATAGAAGTGTTAGAATTAAGCTAGAGTACAATAGGTATACTATGGTGTTTAATAGACTAAAGGGTTAATAGGCATTATATTAAATGGAGAAGGGAAAAATTGGGAAAGACAAGACAAAAGTAGTGTTGAAATGAGAAAGAAGAGAGAAAAACATACAGAAGAAAGAAAGAAGAAGAAGAAAATGTGGAGAAGCTAGGAAAGAAGAAGAAAATCGTGGAGAAGGAGAAAGAAGAAGAGAGAAGAGAAATCAACTTGCTTTAGGTAATCTCCATCATCTTTTTTCTTGTTTGGGTAGAAAGGGGATTAGAGAAATGAGTTGTGTTGGAATTAAAGGGAGAAAGAAGAGAAGCTGATTTTGATATTCATGGATTTCCAAACTAGGTTTTAGTTTTGTTAGCTTAGATAAACTATGAGTAGGTTGAATCTAAGCTCAAATTCATTATTTTGATTACTGATGTTTTATGGATTTTCTATTTGAACATTGGTTTGACTGAAAATTGGTTTGATTGAAGGGAAGCAAGAAAATCCCATATAAAAGCAAGAGGAAAGGCAAACTTGAGTTTAGATTTTCATCCAAATTAGGTGGGTAATATATTTATAGTTATTGTAGAAATGGGCAAAATTACTTACCTATGTGTGTATGTTTGGTTGCTTGATTTTGAATTATGGTATTTGTTACAGAAAAATACACTTTGATTCATTATCTTGTTATGCTTGAAAGATGTTATGACATTTAGTATAATCATAAGAGAAATAACATAAGGAGCATGAAAATATGAATATACGATGGAATTAATTGAGTATGAAAATTGCTTGTGTTTGGGCAAGAGAGAGACCATTTCGTTCATCACCTGCATGCAGACTTTAAGCCTTCTCCCAGCTGCCCGCTTGTGGCATATGAGCTCTTAAGAAATGGACTCGTTTTGTTCATGGTGTAAACTTCGTTTTCCCCATTTCGATCTATACGACTCTCAAGCCATTTATTTGTGTATTTCATTCGATTGGTTGAGCATGATACACAATTGACAGTTATGTTTTGATGGTTAATTATTCATAATATGTCTTATGTGATAACATTTTGTTTAACTATAATTCTTTGAGCTAGAACAGTTGATGATTCAATTGCTACATTAAAATGAGATAGAGAAGATATATATATATATATATTGTGTGGCTTGTTACCAATAGCTATAAATATATTAGCCACTGAGCTTCATAGCTCAACCCATTATTTTTCATTCCTCAGGTGTAGAACAAGAAGGTTGTTGATCCTTGCAAGATATTGGCAACTCCAAGATAGTTACATCTAGTAACAAAGTTAGTTCGACTATTTTTTGGTGGCTTTATAAGCATATTAAACATGAGCATCTATTTGTATTTTCTATAAAGTTATTTATGTGGTTGTTGATATGTAACTAAAGCTATGTGCAAACTCTATTTTATTTTCGTAATGAGATTAAGAATTGAAGAAGTTTCTTTTGTATATGTTCATATCTATCTTTTGGTTGAGTTGTTAATGGTTGTTGAAATGGTATGTACAAATTAGTGTTGGATTATTGGGTCAGGGTTGTGGATTCGAAGGTTTTGCTATGGTGAAGCCAAACTCGGTCGTGATGAACCTTTCCCAAAAGGTGCTTTTTGCTCAATCTCGTAACTTCACTGCGGCGAAGTCAGATTTTAACTGCAGTGCATTTATGAAGGATGCGTTTACTTGACCTCAAAACTTTGCTGTAGCGAAGTCAGACGTTAGTCACGGCGAATTTTTCCCGAGAGGTCTTTGGAAACATTTCCTAGTTTTACCGTGGTGATCCCACCAGTGCCTATGCTGAAATTTTTCTTACAAATTGAAGCTTTCGACTTTCTCTCTCACATGATGGTTACCCGACCATCTCAAGTCATTGCCTTGGGATAAGCAACAAGACCCGGGCCCAAATGTAGCACCCCATTCCCATAAGACATGTACCCATCATCATGAATGATATCCGAGTTTGAGCCGCACAAGGGTGGCATGCTAGAGCACTCAATCAGTCAAATCTCATTATAAAAATGTTTTTCTTTTCTTTTGAAAAAACAATGCACGTGTATGCGGAAATCAATAATCAAATTGACCCACTTTATTCATAAACTTTTTCGATTATAGCAATACAATTATTAGAATTTCAATAGCTATTTGGGCCCATTACAAATACAAAATACTTATATTCATAACTTCATTACATTGCAAAATCATTTACAAACATTTCCTATTTGGAAAGTTATTACAAAACAAATATATTAGAATACGCAAGTTACAATAATTGTTTAGGACTCAATTTGATACAAAATAAAGAAAATACAAACGCAGACGTGAACTGATCTCGACCTCTATCTTTTACTTGAATGTAGTGTCTGTACTCCCGTTAGCCTAATGGGGTAACTCTTCTAAACCTGAAAAATATTGCAATTTTTGGGTGAGTTTTGCAAATTTAGTGAGTGACCATCCTCGATGGCTCACTCAATCACATAACACATATAGTTCACATATTTTCATATAATTTACATCACATCATATAACATATAGGATCACATTCAAGGCAGACAAATTGATCATTTCAATCATTTAAAAATACACATATTACTTATAATGCAATGAGCATGAGACTCACTTTCATTTATTACTTTGTTGTGAACGAGTGCCTATACCTGTCCCGTATCCAATGTGGATACCGGGCTCATTAATAATTGTCTTGTATCCATTAGAGATACCAGGCTCATTTTGCATAGTGAGCCTTTGGCTCTTATACACTTTCTGAGCCTTAAGCTCTTTTTCACAATCTGAGCTTTAAGCTCCTTTTTCACATTTTGAGCTTTAAGCTCTTTTGTGGTGGCTACTCCGGTCACAACTTCCTTGGTGTTTCATGCATTCATGTAATGAAATGCATCAATCACATATGATCAATCAATCACTTTCACATATCATTGAACCTTAGTCTGGCATTCAACATAATTGTCAAGTAACATTTATTTCGTCACATTCACATACAGGTAGCACTTCAATGTCACATTCATATCAATCATATTCACATTGCATAATCATTCAATACATAACACAAACAGAACAATCAGTAAGTAAGACCATCTATGTCAAATCACAGTATGCTCCAGATTAGCAATAGCTTTCATGATCCGGAAACGTTTGCATGCGGACCTTTGTCCTGCACATCAACATTATGCAATACACACATTACACACTCATTACAACTTTACACAATCCTAAGCATTCATTTAAGTACAAATGTGTAAATGGAATATGTACAATGCATGCTCAATAACAATCCCAGGTATATTATCAAATTTCACAATTAATCTATATCTCATTTTATAACTCAGTTACTCGTCATTTCACTTTTAGCATTATTGCTCTTCACAGCATCCAACTCTCAATTCTTCTTATAGCATTTCCAAAATTCCAACTTTCAGGTCAATTTTCCATGATCACTCTAACTAGAAAAATGCTGTAATTTAGCAACACTTTCTTCTAGAAAATTTTTCTCCTATCTCTTAAGTTTCTAATGACACCAAAAGCATTCAATTTGGTTTAGACATCCAAAAGTTATACTCCAAATACTTCGGACTATTCTCAAACTGAGACAGTATTCTGTGCTCATTTTCAAGTCAGATTCTGGAATTATATAGACAGAATTAAAATTTGATTTCTTCAGATAGATTGTATCCCTATGTCTCTAGTTCATTTCAAATCAAGAATCATCCCAATTGGATAACTACAGGTGAAGATGTCATAAAAATACCAAATCATATTCAAACTGTGTAGGAAAGTTGGCCGTGACGAAGCCAGGAGTTAGCTGCGGCGAACTTTTCTTGAGACGAATCCTTGCAAAATCTTGCTAGCTAGCCACGGTGAACCAAGGAGTTGGCTGCGGTGAACTTTTCCTAAGAGAAATCCTGCAAGTTGGCCGCAGCGAACTTTCACAGAAAGTAGTAAACAGAACTCCTTTTCTAGCTTTTCCAACTCTTGTATGACCATTACGACCTAGAAAATGAGGTCTTTTAGCAATACCTTCTTCTAAAAATTTTTTAATTTCTAAATAACCTAATTTCATACAATTTTTCCCAGTAAACTGCAAGTTGTGCACAATTTACTACACGCTATCTAGAAATAGAGACATAATCTGAAACTCAAATTTAAGACACTTTTAAAACTCTTTGAGACAGAATTCATAGTAGATTTATTCATGAAAATTGTATTCATTCATCTCTAGTTTAATATAAATAAAAAATAATCCCATTTGGGTGTCTATAATTCAAAATATGGCCAAAATACGGAAGTATGTTCAGTAAAAACACTCCATCTAGCATATTTCTACAACCTTTAACTTCATTTTCATCCTAATTCATCTCTTTTAATAAGTCTATCATTTCTAACTCATGTCCTCATTATTTCATCTTCATTTCAACTTCCATTTCAACTCAATATCATACACAACAATTCATAATATATGTTTGATCATTAACCCAAAAACAGAACATATAACATTCATTCATAAATCAATTTTTTCTGTACTTCTTTCAACCCCATTTTAGAACTCATTCTAACTCCAAATCATCTCTACATCAATCTATAAATAATTAATCATCATAAACACGAAATCAGTACATCCATTTTCTCATCCAAGTTTTAACATGTTTTCATCCCCATTTCATGATTTTTCAGCATCTAACTATCGTCATGCATGTTTCACTCAACAATTCAAGAAGAATAACATGCTACTTACTTGTTTAAGCTTCAAGATCTTCAAACCACACTCAACCCTAGATTTCCATCTTCATACGATGATTACTACTTAAAGAGGAATAAGCTAGGTTTTTGGTAACAAAGAGGAAGAAGACAATAAGAAGCTTGAAGAAACAAAGTAAAGGAGTTGAGGAAAATCAAAGACCATGAGGGTTGTAAGAAGAGAGTGTTGTATAAGGATGGAAGAAAAGAAGAATAAACGAGATGAAGAACAAATATAGAGAGAAGAAGAAAATGTGCTTTGTCCAAATGAAAGACAAGTAGAGATAGTCTTGCAAGATAAAAATATCTTGGGTGAAACAAGCGGGTGTGGCAAGTGACACGTGCCACTTGCCACATGTCACTTTTTCATAGTTTCCTTTGTCCCTCCTTTAACAACTAGTCTATTTAATTCCAATTTCTACTCCAGAGTCTCCAAATTTCAATGACGTACGTCATTAAATCCCAAAGTCATTTATAAAAATTTCCACTATCATTTGACTCTTAATTCTACTTTCATTTACCAATTGTCTTGCCACTTGACATTTTTCTAAATTCAAAATTTCCCAAAATTCTAGAAATTCTCAGATTTCATCAAAAATTACAAATCACTAATAAAACACACCAATTCAATTTTCAAAACAAAATATTCACTATCCACATCATAATCACATTAAATCAATCATTTATACCCAAAAATGTCAATTAAGTACATGAACAAATTTTTTGTACTGTGTATAATAATCAATGTCACGTACATGATGCTATTTTATGCATGAGTATGAATTGCAATTTTTCTAATCCCTCATTGTTATCTCTTATGTACAGTATTCCCGAGCTCTAACTCTTAATATAGGAACGGGATGTTACACCAATAATTAATGCATGAAAAGCATGAAGGATTGTAAGATTAATTGAAAGAGATGAAGAAAATACCAAGAATTTAGAGGAGAAATGAAGACTTCTAGAGGGTGGGAGGAGGATTTTTGTGGGTTAGAGAGAGAGGGAGTCAAAATTTGAAGAGTGGGTGAAAGAAGAAAAAATGGGGAGGGAAATTACTCTCTAGATTGTAGGAATCACTTCAATTCCCATAATCATGGGTTTTCTTTCTAGAAACTTTATGGAGAGATTTTCCATGACCGTGGGAATCACTTCAATTCCCATGATCGTGGGAATTGGTGATTCTTCCAGTTTTAAACCTTCTTCTAACCTTACGTATATTCTCTAAGATCCCAAAACCTATAAACACATTAAAATAATATCATCAACAAGGAATTTAAGAAGGAAAAAATTGAAATTAACACAAAATCTAAAGAAACATCAATCCAACTCATATCAACACGATCATAACCAAAGAAATCACACAATTAGATAGGCAAAGACAATCAAAATAAAATTAAACATTCATGGGTTGCCTCCCATATAGCACTTCTTCTAATGTCGATAGCTCGACTCTCCTTTTTGCTTATGGCGACTCAAATGACTAGTACGGTAGTAATGCAGAAACTGGTCCCAAACTCTATAGATGAGCTATCCTAGCATAGACTCTACCTTCACTGTGGTTTTCCTTTTTCGCTTCCTCGTGCGCGATCATTTCTTCCTGAATGCATTCCTGGGGCCCTCAATATCTTCCCATCCTCCTTAGGATTCAGGTTCTTTGACATCTGTCAGGGATAAAGGAGCATGATAATCTTTCTTTGATACTTTGAATGTTAGGTGTTCCTTTCCAATTCTCAACGTTAGCAGTAGCTAGAAACAATCACCCCAAAACCATCGAGGCTTCCTTGTCTTCTTCAATATCTAGTATGTAGAAGTCTGTGGGGAAAATAAATTTATTAATTTGTATATGTACGTTCTTGATAATCCCCTTCGGCAAATGCACCGTTCTGTCAGTTGTTTTCATCAATATCTTAGTAAACTCTGGCTTTTCTAGACCTAACTTCTAACTGAATGAGTAGGGCATCATGTTGATACTAGCCCCTAAACCCGCAAATGCCCAATCTATCTTAACTCTATTTATACTACATGGAATGGAGAAGTCCCTTGTGTCTTCTTTCTTTTGTTCTACATGTGGGCTTCCTTCTGATATGTACTCTTTAACCTCTTTCTTCACCAGTTCTTTTAGTGTGAGCTTTTTTTAAAGCTGATTTGTGATATCCATCATCTTGCTTAGCTCATCTTCCTTAGAATTCTCGCTGCTGCACTTGAAAATGACTTTTGCTGAGCAAAAATCTAATATGGAACTCCAAATTGACATTCCCTGATCAGCTCACTAACTAGTTCACTCGAAAAGACTTCCAACATTGTTTGTCTTTCTCTCTTGTTTCCATCTTTCTCCTTATGCCAACTTTCCTTTTTCTCTGTCCAAGTGATGGCTATGATTCTTTCCTTCGGATTGACCTCGGTGTTGCTCAGTAGGTTACGTACATTTCAAGAAGATAAAGCGTTAGCTAGTTGACCTACCTAAACCTCTAAATTGTGGACAGATAATACATGATTTTTCCTAATCTGAATGAATTTCGCTTCCATCCTTTTCTGACTTTCCTCCTAGCTTGCATGCATCCTTTTCTGCTCCTCTTGAGCTGCTAGTTTGGACCTAAGACCTTTATCATCTTATCCATTTTGCTTTCCAATGTTCCTATTCGATCATGTTGAAATCCTATTGGTCTTTGTGACCTCGCTTGACCACCTATATTGTTATTAGTCCATAAAAAATTCAGGTGTTTCCAATGCTCCTTGTTCCCCTTCTTCAGCCATATCTTGTTGTGAGAAATTTAGATACTTCGCCTTTCTTAATTCTCTTTCGTGCCTCTTAATGCCAGGAAATTCATCTTCTATAAC
The DNA here is from genome assembly GCA_027563915.1 of Erythroxylum rotundifolium. Classification (NCBI taxonomy): domain Eukaryota; kingdom Viridiplantae; phylum Streptophyta; class Magnoliopsida; order Malpighiales; family Erythroxylaceae; genus Erythroxylum; species Erythroxylum rotundifolium. The sequence goes on along the minus strand of JAOSBO010003999.1, from coordinate 585 downwards.
TTCTTTCAATCTTTGCTTACTCCTTGGGTTCATGCACCTGCAAATACACAAGGAAAAGTATCAAAAACTCTTAAATCGAAGTAATTTAAATTAAACACGCTACTTAACAATCAATACCTAGCAACAACACCAAAAACTTTTTGAATGCAAAAACAAGCTACTCGTTTTATGCTCAAAAACCACAAGTGTATAGGTCATGACTTTTAGCTTAATAACAATGCAATTCATTTAGTCTACCTATATGCGATCAATTAGCCTAGCCGAGATCTCTCTTCTAACTAGCCGAGATCTCTCTTCTAACTAGTCAAATATTGTAAGTCTATAGGTCGCCAACTCGCATTGTATAATCCCACACATATTTTTCTTACTTACTCTCTTAATTTATTGTAAGATAGACATAAAGTCAACAATCATTAAAGACACTTTCATTCAATACAATAAAATAGGAAGTATAACACAATAGTTAAAAAGCAATCCTTAAAACTAAATTAAACTAACATGGTCTCCATAACATCATCAACATTCAAATAAACCATTTTACAAAGAATAAAAGAAGTAAAATTGACAGAAAATTGAATAAAGGAA
>JAOSBO010003959.1:0-13598 GCA_027563915.1 Erythroxylum rotundifolium | reverse complement strand
TCGTCATCCCAATCACCCACCAATCCCTCATCCCATCGCCCCATAACTAGATCCTTATCTAGGGACCGTAACAAATTATTATGAAAAAAAGAAAAAGAAACAAAAAATAAAAACCAATTTTTGTGTTTTCATAAGTTTTCAACACATCCGGCTAAGTTCATCTCAATATTATTCTTTTGACAATAAGGCATTCTGAACTGTAATTAACATTGAACTGTAAGTTATGACAGATAACGGCAATCCTACATCTAATTGTGTTCGAGGTCAAACAAATTGGAACTACTGTTTTGGGTTAACAAGGGTGTTTGGGCTATGGGCCTAAGAACTGTTTCTTGATCAGATAGAATAGAGGAGTCTCTCGGTTTATCGATCAATCAAATTCATCTTCATTTCACATAAAGGTTAGGGCTAGATGTGATCTCCATGTTGCATTAGTTAGTGATTGGTTCCAATTTCATTTTTGACTGTTTAAGTTACATCATGCCAATAAGAAATAACCATGCGAGCTGGATGGGACAGCGCATACAGCCAATTGAGTTCAATCACAGTGATTCTTGGAGTTAATAGAATGAACGTACCTGTAAAAGCAGCACAATTTTGTCTCTTCTTCATAAGTACAGGCTGGGACATAAAATGCAAATAACTCTGGAAGGCCGCTGGCGAAGAGGTAGCCATGTCTACCACACAGTTTTCGACATTCTTCAATAGCATCCTGCAGAGTAAAGTGAACTTTGCTCAAGCTGAAAAATTGAAAGAGCCTACACGTTCAATCAATCCTATCAGTTTGACTCATGAAGCCCCATTGTCAAGGAGACAGAGAGAGATGATTGAAACATGCCAGAAGAAACATGAAATAAATGGGTAATAGTCTTCACTTACAGCAGTGAAAGACGTCAAAGACTTCAACCCAGCAGTTACATGCATGAGTCTCAGACAGTCTAGAAAATTCATCGGCTTGCAATCTCTCCGTCACATGTGTTTAGCCATTTCAACCATTCACCAACAAATCTGAAAGCATATGCACAGGCTAGCAAGGGGAAGAATCTACTTTGCTGAGTTCTGTAATCAATCACCTAAAAATTGTAGATTCTCTGAAGATAAGTTACAAATCCTTGAAGCTACCAAATGAGACTGATGTGCGAACATATCACTAGGAAGAGCAGAATTACAATACATAGACGTGACAACACAAATATAAAGGGTAACCAAGATAATCATCCTACCATTATCTGCATATTCCACATATGCAAACATTTTAACACGGTACAAATAGACTAGTCGTTCATCGAATGCATTTCTAATTCATCAAAACTTACTCATTGCACATGCCACGATACCAATAAATAGTCAAAGGTTAGTTTAGTTGCTGACACGCAGCAATTCATCCTAAGCATCATGCTACATGTCCCATATAATCTTTAAGAAACAAGTAACCTATCTTCTCATTTCAGAAACACAACAGAATAACAATGACAATTGAATTTATCAGAAGCTAGTATGTCCTAAAAGAAACAATTTCAACACAACTAGCGAAGAAGGTGAAATTGATACCTGGGTCTGAAGACCACCATCCTGGAAACCAAATTGTCTTCGAACAGCACTGTATCTTGTAGCAATACAAACTGCTCTTGATAAAGCGCGAGAAGCATCAGCTACAATACTGTGCCTCACATACACCGTAGTTCCATAAATCGACTGCTTTGGGACATGGGATTCAACGCATTTCTTGTCCGAAAAACTGGGTAATTTTTCCTCTAAATAAAACAACTAGTGAAGTAAACCGATTTGATAATACCTAGGAAAGATCACAGTGACCTTCTAGATAGTATTACCATTCTACGTAAAGTCTCAGGAAAGGGCGGAGGGGTCACAAACGATCTTACTTAAAACCCGGCCTCCTAGACAGAAATTACGTGCACAGTATATTTATCACAACCTAACCCGTATATACACATGAATGGTAAATATACCCAAATAAATTGTACATAATACTACAAATATACCCGACAAATAATATTGAATACTATACTACAACTTAAAAAGAAACAAGACAATAAATACGGAATAATAAAAGCGATAAGGAAAGAACACACTCGAAAATTTGATAACAGAGTTCGGCCAAATGCGCCTAATCTCCGAGCACTTCTCAAATGATCCGCTTTTATTTAAATATGAGAGAGATATAAATTTGGGATAGATATCAATGGGAGGAGAGAGCCCTTCTTTTATAACTCTCAAACTACTCATCATTTGATAATCTATCAATATGGGATAAAAATTGGTACTAGTAACCCACAATTTAACATTTCCCTTCCCTAGTAACCTGCAAAACCCTGAAGCAAAAAACAAGGCGATGATAATGGTCGTGTATAGAATATGTGGAAATATCTACGGCTAGCGCATGAGGCGGACCCTTCACAACTATATAAATCATAAAGTGGGTGGTATAAATGAAGTGAAAACTTCTGAACATTTTATGGAATTTCTCAGAGGGGATAAATAGAAATGACCAAGCATGATCATGCCAAAACAAGATGAAAATGACTGAGAGAGTCCAAAACATTTGTTCCCTTGGGATTCGCACATGATCAAATCTTAAAAAACCATTGTCCATTGTGTTATATGCACCATTGCCAAACTTCATTCCAATATCATCAACTGTTATCCAGGAAGAGGCAAGTGATCGTCCAAACTCCGAAGCTGGACGATAAAACCTGAATTGAGTTTTAACAATGTCAGTACATAATATAGCAACCAATAATCTCCAATCTGAAAATTTTGAATAAACTCCTCCAGTTCTTACCATGAACTCTATGCTCTATGCCATCGATTATAAGACCAGCATAGGCAATTGCATGTGCGGAATGAAATAATTTGCCTCATACAATTATCAAATTGAGATTGATTTAAGACATGTAAATTATAGAATGTAGTTTAGAAATACCTGGAACACTGGATAGAACCATATCCCTCTTACGAGAGAAGTTGGAGAGTGTTTCTGTCCTCTTGATCACAATATGTGATAAATTAGAGTGATTACTGAATGGGGAGTAACCACACATATATAATGGTAGAGGTCAGCGACCCTTCATGTAAACCCTAAGGCTTAATGGATTAATCTACCCATTAACAGTCAGCCCAATAACATGGCCCAGTAATCTTATTCCACTGGCTTAATGGACTAATCTACCCATTAACAGTTAGCCCAATAACATGGCCCAGTAACCTTATTCCACTACACATACGGCAAAGCCTAATGCGACATTTTAACACTCTAATAATTGACACAACCTTGAATCTAAGATTTTAATATTAAATTATGGTTAATGTTAGTTCATAATTTAACATTCTCCTACTTGAACTAACATAAACCAAGAGTTTTCTAAAAATACTTTTAGATTCAATGTCACAGTGATGTGACCATAACAACTGGTCAATTACTAGAGTAAGCATTGTAAACAACAACAAACCTCAAGACAAACGAGATGGCAAATACCCAATACTGTAAAAGTCATGTCTAATAGGGTCACTGAATATCATATAGATCAAAGTATCATATCCTAATTAGCTTGAGTAATGTGGATAATTGGGTTTAGGATATACACTACCAAATATGATCTATATGCAGTCCTAAATAATGGTCCGAACATCTAACAAGGATGCCCACTGAGACAATATATCTGACACAACATCTCAGTATCATAAAAAACGAGACTCTAACAAAATGTCTCTTATTATCACAACGAGACTAAAATGTCTCTACAATCCTTATACCAACAACATGTTGTATAAGTATAAATTCAACATTGAGACTAAAACAAAATTGTCTCTCTTATGCTATATAAGTATGACACAATATGCACGCAAATAAAATATGGCATTAAACGATAATAATGATATGGACAGTAACAATAAAATAAAAATGGTCCATAAGTGTCTCAAGACATAAACAACTGAATTATATCAAAATCAGTTTAATAAATGCCATACATTACCAAACTCCCACTAACCCTTGACATCATCAATTTTAATAATGCCCATACGAGTTATATGACCCTGAAAAACTACAGCTGTCAAGCCTTTGGTCAGTGGGTCCATAATCATAAGCTTAGTGCCCATGTGCTCAATACTGGTCTATAACTCTTGAATCTTCTCTCGCACAAACTCATACTTGATGTCAAAATATTTGGTGCGTGCCATGATTCTGTTATTGCGAGAGTGAGAAACAGCAATAGAGTTGGCACAAACTCATACTTGATGTCAAAATATTTGGTGCGTGTCATGATTCTGTTATTGCGAGAGTAAGAAACGACAACAGAGTTGTCATAATAAATGGTCAAAGGTCTAAAAACACTCTCCATAAGATAAAAGCCAGAAATTAGGTTTCTCAACCATATAACCTGTTTAGTAACCTTAAAACAACTTACATACTCTGCCTCCATAATCGAACCGGTCGTAGTAGTCTGCTTAGAACTTTTTCATGAAATAGTACCTCCAGCCATTAGGAATAAGTATCCAGAAGCGAACTTCTGGTCACCTATGGTACCACCATAGTTCGAATTAATACATCCAATCACTTTAATATGACTGGATCTTTTGTAGGTAAGCATATAGTCTTTGGTACCTTGCAAGTACCTTATAACTTTCTTGGTAGCTTTCCAGTGTTCCACTCCAGGATCGCTCAAGAAGCTACCAGGCATACTAACAGCATAAGCACTATCAGGACATGTGCAAACTTGAGCGTACATTAGACTACCAATCACAAATGAGTATGAGACTTTAGCCATATTGGCTCTTTCCTCATCATTTTGAGGACACTGAGATTTTGAAAGAATCTCTCCTTTGCACATAAGAAACATGTTTTCATTCGGAACCTGGATAATACTTTCTCAACGTATGTCTTCTTAGACAAGCCAATTATACCCTGGGATCTATCACGATAGATCTGAATGCCTAGAACAAAAGAGGCATCTCCAAGATCTTTCATATCAAATGGGTGACAACATTTGCTTTGTCTCACACAGCAGGTTTGGATCATTGCTTGTTGGCAGTATATCATCAACATATAATACTAAGATGACAAATTTGCTCCCATTCATCTTGAGATAAATGCATTGATCAACTGGATTCTCATTAAATTCAATCGAAGAGATAACATTATGAAACTTCAAGTACCATTGCATCGAGGCCTGTTTCAGACCATATATGGGCCGTTTCAATTTGCATACAAGATGCTCATGACCCTGTTTCTGAAAACCAACAGGTTGATCCATATAAACGCTTTTAGACAAATCACCATTAAAAAAAGCAGTCTTAACATTCATTTGGTGCAACTCTAAGTCAAAATGAGCCACCAAAGCCATCACAATACGTAAGGAGTCCTTAGTAGAAATGGATGAAAAGGTCTCCTTGTAGCCAGTCCCTTTCTTCTGACTATAGCCCTTGGCTACTAATCTAGCCTTGTACCTTTCTATTTCTCCTCTAGAGTTGCATTTAGTTTTGAATACCCACTTGCAACCAACAATGTTACAACCAGGAGGTAATTCCTTTATCTCCCAAACATCATTCTGTCCCATAGAGAGTAATTCTTCCTCCATAGGCTTTTTCCACTGAGAAGAGTGAGGACTAGCCATAGCTTCCTGAAAAGTGCAGGGATTAGACAGGTCACTAATATGGTACTCATGTTCCTCCAAATATAAATACTCCCCCCTTTAAGTGCATTTACGTACTCTTTCAGATCTTCTCAGTGGCACTTACTCCTCTACTTGGCTTGGTCCTCCCTCCCTTGGGGGCTGTGGGACAGGAAGGTCAACATTTCCTATAGGTTTAACAACTGGAACAGCTTGAGTCTGGGATGCTAAATCAATAGGTACATGTACATCTACACCCTCTACATTGATGGAAACATCACGTGGCTCTATTATGCCATTATCTATTGAATCTTCCAAAAAAGTGGCTCGCTTAGATTCAATTATTCTGGTCAAATGAGATGGACAATAAAATTTGCATCCTCTAGAGCCAATGTAATTGCTAATGAAATATCCACTGATCATCTTAGAGTCAAGCTTCTTCAACTGTGGGTCATAAGGTCTTACCTCTGCTTTGCAACCCTAAACATGGAAATGATGCAAACTTAGTTTCTTGCCGATAAATAACTCATGCAGGGTTTTGGGCACGGATTTACTAGGTACTTGGTTCAAGATATAGACAGCAGTCTTCAAACAATCACCCCACAGATATTCTAGCAAAGAAGAATGTGCATGCATACACCTCACCATCTCCATAAGAGTACGGATTCACCTTTCAGCAATCCCATTCTATTTCAGTGTACCAGGCATTATGTATTGAGCTTCAATTCCACAATCCTAAAGAAATATAGCAAATGGCCTAGGGTTTCTACCAGCTTCATTATATTTGCCATAAAACTCTCCTCCTCTATCAAATTTGTTTGCCTTTATTTGGTTCCCTGTTTTGAGTTCCACAGCTGCTTTGAAGCTCTTAAAAACCTCTAAAGAATCAAACTTTTCACGAATGAGTTCGGTCCAACCAAATCTGGAATAGTCATCAGTGAAAGTAATAAAATATCTACAGCAACCTATAGTCGTTGGAGTGATAGGATCACAGATTTCAGTGTGGATCAGCTCTAGAATTTCTTGACTTCGAGTGCGTACCCTTTTCCCTGTCTTGTGGGAAAGTTTGCTCTTAATGCATTCTACACGCGTATTGAAGTCTGAGAAATCCAGTTCAGGTAAAATGCCTTCCTCGATCATTTTCTCAATTCTCTCTCTAGAAATATGACAAAGGAGTCTGTGCCATAGCATAGTAGAATTATCATTCAATCTACGACGCTTAGTGCCACTAATAGAATTCATAGTTGGTTGATTGGAATCGATTTGCAACATGTATAAGCCATCGGAAAGAATAGCATAGCCAACAATGCAAGAATCATAATAAATGGTAACTTTCCCATTATGAAATGAAAAGAATATCCACATTGATGCAAAACAGAAATAGAAATTAAATTCCTCTTCATAGAGGGTACATAAACAGTATCATTCAAATCCAAAACAAGACTAGAAGATAATCTTAAACTAACAAGCTCTACATGCTCCACGCCTACTTTGCTACCATCTCCAACCACCACTTGTAATTCCCCCTCAATTGGCCTCCTGCTCCTTTTGAACACCTAAAAGGAGGTTGCAACATGAATAGAGGCCCCAGTATCCAACCACCAAGAACTGAGTGGAATATCAACTAAATTCAATTCAAAATAGACGAAGGCTAATGGATTACCTTTCTTCTGTTTCTTCTCAAGCCAACTTTTAAACTTCCTATAATCAACCTGCTTGTGCCCATACTTCTTGCACTAGTTACAGTTCCCTTCAAAAGATTTGTTTGCACACACAACCTTCTTCTTATCAGAAGAGCGTTTGAACTTCTTTTTGCCATTATCAAACTTTTTCTTTTGTGTGGAGTCATGTATAATAGCCTGAACAGAATAAAATGTGCTCTTCTTCATATTTTCTTTTTCTTGAGTAACAATAGAGATCAACTCATTCACGGTCCATTCACCCTGATTAGTATTGTAGGTGTTTCTCATGACACTGAACCGTGGAGGCAGGGACTCAAGAATTTGCTAGGTGAGGTAACTCTCACCCAGTTCCACTTTCATATCCTACAACTTGTTATATAACGCAGAAGTTTCATGCAGTGCTCACGAACACTGCTTAGACCATCATACTTAGTCTTACTCAGAAGAGACAAATAGTTACCTTTCTCAGCTTTGTCAATCTTGAGGAACTTTTCACCCACACCTTTCAAGAATTCCTTTGCAGTGGCATACTTTGGAATGCTTTTCTTTATGGTCCTATCCATGTGATCAGATAGGAACATCAAGCACACCCTGTTAGAATGTTGCCACTTGATATATATAGCTTTTTCATGTTCAGAAGACTCAGGCGATGGCATAGGAGGTGCATCTTTTGCCAAAGCCATGTCCATGTTCATCATAGCCAAACTCAGCTTCATAAAGTCTAACCAATCCTCATAATTGGACCCAGTCAGAACAATCGTTGTGTTAGACTTAGTAGTAACAGAAGCAATTAGTATGCAAAAAAAAAAGGGGGAGATTTAGTCAATATTGGAGGTAACAAATATGGTTGATTTCAAATTTAGAGCTCTCATGTCACCGTAATTGTGCCCATAGGGTCCTCAATTACAATCCATGAGCTCACTCCCTCATCTTAAATACTACATTTCAAGATTTAACACCGATAGGGCATTTAAAATAAACAAATATAACATTTAAGCAATGACAAGGAATCAACCAAAGAATCACACCTAGCACCGATACCAATATAGAACATAAACATAAAATATCACATCATTAATATGATTCCGATAGGTTATGTATACCAACAATGCAATTTCTTCAAAACAAATTCCAGAAATAGTTTACATAACCTCTCATCTGAATTGTTCTTGTGATAGGCGGGCTTACAACTAGATAAGATAATTTCAATCCTTACTTTCTGGATATGTGAACCAAGGTTCCAAAATTTAGAAGCAGTTTTAGCAAATTAATTCAATTTACCAACATTTAAATGTCATAAATATGCTTCCAAAATTTGTTCTATATCTAAATGGTGCTAGTTGGGAGAGTGTTTCATATATGTCGTAGGAAACAGGTTCATGAGACTACATAAAAATTTTCAGGTCAAAATTCCGAGGGCAAAGTACTCAAATCTCAATTTTAAAGCTTAAAAACAAAATTCCAACATAAATAATTTTCATGACCATAAAATTATTAAAAATTACTAATAAATCAGAAATTAAAAATAATTAACAATAAAAAACGCAAAAAAAGCAATGTGCATACGGCCTTTAAGCGCCATACTTGTGAGTGAGCTTCAATCACAGGCCTCAATGATGTCAGCTGACGTTGTATGTTGGGACTTACAAAGCGACCCAAATATCGACCCTTAACCACAAGCCGACCTGGTAAGCTTGCGCGGTGCTGATGTCACGATGACGTCGTCCATTAGGCTGATGCTAACGGCATTGATGACATCATAGGGATGACATCATCAACCAATATCACGACCCGTGTGTGAACCCAACCCAATTGTCTACCCACGACGCTTGAACTTGACCTAGTTTGTGACCCACGATGGCTGAGCCGTCTCGTGCGTAGAACAAAAAATTGAACCCTATTCATCATCCTCGTCCAAATTTCTAGATTTTCTAGAAACACTCGATAATTTTTTTTAATATATATACGCAATAAAACATGTTTTGTTCATAAAACGACATCAAATCAAGCAAGAGTCGAATTCTTGAAACCTAAGATACATTAAAACAATCCGTGAAATCATTAAAACATTCACGAGAAACATGATTGCATGTAATTCTAATCATGATAATATAATATAAAATTTTGGAATAAACACATCCTTAATATAATTTCCCACTATGTGCTAAAATAGCATGATCCAAAAAAAAAGGAAAAAAAGAATTTAATCTTCTACAGCTATAAATCAAATCACAACTAGCTCTGATACTAATTGAAAGAATTTGCCTCATACAATTATCAAACTGTGATTGATTTACAGTATGTAAATTATAGAATGTGGATAGATTCATATCCCTATTATGAGAGAAGTTGGACAGTGCTTCTGTCCTCTTGACCACAATATGTGATAGATTAGAGTGATTACTGAATGGGGAGTAACCACACACATATAATGGCAGAAGTCAGGGACCTTCCATGTAAACCCTAAGGTTTAATGGACTAACATACCCATTAACAATCATCCCAATAACATGGCCCAATAATCTTATTCCACTACACATACGGCAAAGCCTAATGCGGCATTACAACACCCTAACATACCCATTAATAATCATCCCAATAACATGACCCAATAACCTTATTCCACTACACATACAGGAAAGCCTAACGCGGCATTACAATACCCTAATAATTGACACAAAATTGAATCTAAGATTTTAATATTAAATTATAGTTAATGTTAGTTCATAAGTTAACATTGGAAACTTTCCCCAAGCCACCAGGCCACCGCTAAAAAACCGATTACAGCAAAGAAAGAATTATATTTCACAACAAACGCCGAATAAATTAACATGCGTACATTGCATGTTTCCATTTAGTTAGCATGCACTTCAAGTAGGGATGCAATTGACTCAACCTCTACTCCAACCTGGCCCGACTTAAGGCCTAATGACTAATAACAAAACGACGTTATTTTAACATATAATTTTTTAAAAAATAATTCGGGCTGGGTTCCAGCTTAGGTTTGCTATCTGGGGCCCAAACATGAAACAATAGATGTTGGGCTAGGCTTCCTAGATCCGGACTGGTGCAAGCCACCATCATCCCTAACCTCAAGCAGTGCACGGACGTGGAAGCCAACTTAGCAATAAAGTACAAGTACTTATCTCAAACATGGCATAACAAAGATGGTCATCAAACACAAATGATGAGTTTGCAGCTCAATTTGGATGAAGTTAGTGTCGAACTATGAATAAGAAACTCGTCAGTCTCATGATCACATGTTGCAGTGGTTTCAAGACCTTGAACATTGGATCCATGACCAAGTTCAATTTGTGCATAGCAGCCTAATATTTGCATTTTATAGGCTAAATGCAACCACTTTTGTTGTTGCTCATCAGTGCCTTGTCCTTTAACAGCCGGTACAAACATGCCCTAAGGGAAGCAACATAAAAAATAAATAGAAAATTTAGTACAAAAGATTGGATTATATATCCAAAGAAAAACTAAAAGAAGTTGACAACGAGCATTAAAAGGAAATACAAAATGATAAAAGTAAAAAATAGTGTTTATCCATTGAACACCTGCAAATGCAGGTTCATCCGCAAGCACAAGATTAAAACGCCAAGAAAAGAAAGGACAGTACCAGAAAGGCGAAGCTCAGTTATACGTTTCCATGCATGAGCAGCCTTCCTCAGTGTGTTTACAAGATTAAAATGAAAAGAAAAGACAGTACTAGAAAGGCGAAGCTCAATTACACGTTTCCAGGCAAGAGCAGCCTTCCTCAGAGTGTTCTTAAACAACTCCTTCCTACTAAGAATACCTTTATTATCCTTCCGAAACACCTGAACTCAAGACATTAACAAGAAAAGTATACATCACTCGAACTCAAATCAAAAGTCAAAACATAAACAAAATATAATAACAAAAAAAAAAAAGTACCGGATCGCTGGCCACGAGACTAGCCATGCGATCTGAGACTTCAAACTCCTGACAAGACCTCGCCCATACGATCTTCATCTCCTCCACAACGAATTCAGCTCGGTTCCTCTCCCCGGCCAAGTGATCTACTCCCTCCATTCTCTTCCTCTTCCTAAATCAACCCAACAAACATCAACTGTTGTGAAACTTCTAACTCACTCGCACACTTGTTGTAAACGAGCTGGTGAACGTTGATTTTTCATTGCTTTGGAAATTCGTTACAAAGGCTACCAAATAACAGTACAGGAAGTTTGTAGATAAGGCACGTGTCTTCCCCTATCGTATGGTTGTTATAGTCAATGTTGACACGATGCGTATCTGGTTATTGTAATCTTCATGCCTGTAATGTTTCGCGTTAGATGTTCGTAACATCGCCTCCTTCTTCAAAATTTGCGTTGTTTGTTGGATTCACTTATGAGAACCTCTTCTGCAACTGGAACATAATTTCCATGTGGCTTCTTTTTTGGTAGGCCTGGCAAATGAACCTGGTCAGGCCCGAAGTTAATGAGCCTGTTGGTGTTGGAAGACTGATTCAAACTCTGGTCCAACGGATTTCTACATAAGAATAGGAAGCAACAACTGAGTTGGCGGAAAAACAGGGATTGTGATATCAGTGTTGAGATTTATGCTCTTATTTTTCGAGTGAGCCCAATAATTAGTGAAGTGAACCGATTCGGTAATATCTAGAAAAAATCACAATAATCTCCTAGATAGTATTACCATTTCACGTAAAATCTCAGGAGAGGCCAGAATGGTCATAGACAGTTCCACTTAAAACCCGACCTCTTTGACAGAAATTACGCATACCGTATATTTATCATAACTTAACCCTTAGTGTAATGCCTCCAATAATCACTTGACGACCGAAATTACCAGAATTAATAACCACAGTAAAAATGAATAAGTACCGTAAATAGAAGATAAAATAAGGACACTAAAATTTACATGAAAAACCCCTAAATAATTAGAGGGAAAAACCACGAGATCGACCTGGTAAAATTTTCATTATATGTGTAGAGAAAATTTCTTACAATCACTCAAATTTCACACTCACTAGAATATGATCACAATTATAGCAACTCTCAAAATTTACCGCTCTATTTTTACCTCACACCTCTCTATGGTGTGATCCAGAGCACAAAACTCACTCAAATCACTCTCCCTTTATAAGCTTTGTTGCAAGACTCAAGCCTATTTATAGGCTCCAAACAACATGACTTTGTAGCTTTAAATGAGGCCACATCTTCAGCCAACCAAAATACCACAAAACCAAAAAAAGAAACGGCAGCAACCTATGTCTGCGACCATTTGTGTCCATTATCGTGGATGTTGGGATGATGAGCACCACTTTTGCCTTTTATTTAGTGGCTGGACCCATCAATCAGTATGTTAGTTTCCTGATTTTTAGCAAATAAATGTGATTTATTTCTATTTTATTGTCTGCTTTATTGTTGCAGTAAAAGTCTACAAATTCAGTAGCTATTTTCTTTTGTATTCATGCTCCAAAAAATTTAAAAAATAGTATATTACCTCTGCAAACTCTTGTTCTCTGTTTCTTACTTTTCGTTGCTGTTTTCTTCACCATGTAGTTTGTCTTCTCCTGTTAAACCAATAGATTGATATCAGAGCTTTGTGCGGTCAAGGCTGGGAGTGATGGCAAGCAACAACAACGGAGCAGTGAACATTTCTCAACCCTCCATGCCTATTTTCAAAGGTGCAAATTTTGAGTTCTGGAGCATTAAAATGAGAACTCTGTTGTGCATCTTCTAGTATTCTTCTAAGCCAAATACATTGCTAAGCTACTACAATAGCTGCAATGTACTCAGCCTCTGCTGTTGGCAGTGCAACAGTGACTTATTTTTTAGAGATCCATGTGATTGCTTCTGTCCCTAAGCCAAAAACATTTCCAGAAGTGCTTTTCCAAAAACATTTCCAGAAGTGTTTTTCTGATCATCTAGAGAACTTGCCCAATCACTATTAGTGAAGCCAACTAACTTGAAATGATATGAATTAGTACACCAGATCCCACAATTCAATGTACCAACAATACACTTCGGAATTCTCTTAGCTACACCATAATGCTTCATTGAAGGATTACCCATGTACTTTGACACAACACCGACTAAAAATGAGATATCTGGCCTTGTGTGTGTTAGATATATCAAACAACCAACCGGACTTCTATACTAATTTGTTTTTGCTTTTAGGGCTCCGTCATCGTTTTACAACTTTTGATTAATATTCATAGGAGTAACCTTCTTCTTACAATCTAACATGTTAAACCTTTTCAACAAATCTACAACATATTTCTTTTCGGACACAAAAA
>JAOSBO010003942.1:0-13599 GCA_027563915.1 Erythroxylum rotundifolium | reverse complement strand
AAATGTTCATCAACCACACAAAACCCAAACCATAAATCACCAAAAATTTTCCATTGTTATACCTAAAATATAAAGATATCTATTATTATGAGAGGGGAACGTCTAATTGGCAAAAGAAATTACCTTAATGAGCTTGTGATGCCTAGCTTCCAATACCTTTAAACACTTGTGATGGCTAGTTTGATGAATGAAAAAAAAAAACAACTCCACCTTCAAGAAAAACTCTCAAGAATTTCACAACCTTTCTAAAGAAGAAGCCGAATAGAGCACCAAATTCTCGACCTCTCAGAATAAATAAAAGGTGCCAAACAAAAACGCACCATTTTAATAGCAGCAGAAGTGCGAAAAAGAAAGGAACGGAACTTGATATGGATTTAGGAAGCAAATTGTCGACCGATTTAAGGACGAACTAAGCACTTGAAAATTTCAACAGATTTATGGACGGAAAAGTTAGTCCCGACACCATTGTCATGATTTTAGGGACAGAAAACATTCCACCAGAACTTGGCTACAAATTCCATCCGTATTTTGGGACTGAAAGATTATGTCCCTAAAAATCCGTCCCTAGATCCGTCCCAAATTTTGTTGCAAAATTTTCATCTAAAAAACAGTCGTAGATTACTAACTAATTTGGGGACCTTTTCTTTCATTCTTTTATTTTTGTCCGGAATTAAGGGTGGATTATGGCGAACTTTACTTCGCGCCCGATGGAGTCAAACTTTGCAACAGATTTATGGACAAAAAGTTTGGTCGGTGTATACGGTGCGAAATGTTGGGACGATTTTGTATATATGTAATACAAATGTGGATAAACATATCACATAAATTAGAATTGATTACTTAATTGAGGAAGCATGCATGCAATGAGAAATTAAAATTTAGATTTTATTTACTAATAAAATCTAATTTGCACTTTCCTCACAAGTCAACATAGAAAAATATAATTAAAACCCCAAATCCTTAAATTCCTAAGTTATCACAACAATTATTACTAATTAAGAGCAACAACTAACCAAATGTTTATCAACCAAAATTTTTCCATGGTTATACCTAAAATATAAAGATGACTACTGTTATGGGAGGGGAACATCTAATTTGCAAAAGAAATTACCTTAATGAGCTTGTAATGCCTGGCTTCCAATACCTTCAAGCACTTTTGATGGCTAGTTTCATGAATAAATAAAAAAGCAAATCCACCTTTGAGAGAAACTCTCAAGAATTTCACAACCTTTCTGAAGAAGAAGCAAAACAGAGCTCCCAAACAGATAGATTCTCGACCTCTCAGAATTAATAAAAGGGCCCAAACAAAAACTCACCGTTTTAATAGCAGCAGAAGTGGGAAAGAGAAAGGAACAGAAATTGGGATTGATTTAGGAACCAAAATAGCAACCGATTTAAGGACGGACTAAACGCTTGATAATTTCAATGGATTTGCGATTGAAAAAGTTGGTCCCGACACCAATGTCACGATTTTAGGGGGAAAACATTCCACCAAGATTTTGTTACAAATTACATTCAATATTTGGGACCGAAAGATTTCACCCCTAAAAATCCGTCCCTAGATCCATCCCAATAGAAAAATGTGTCCTAATTTTCGCTGCAAAATTTCCTTCCAAAAAATAGTCACAAATTACTAACGGATTTGGGTACCATTTTGCTTCGTTCTTATATTTCGTCCGGAATTAGGGACTGATTATGACAAACTTTATTTCGCACCCGATGGCGCCAAACTTTGCAACGGATTTAAAGACGGAAAGTTTGGTCGGAGTATATGGCGCAAAATGTTGGGACGGTTTTGTATATACATAATACAATTGTGGATCAACATATTGCATAAAGTAGAATTGATTACTTAATTGGGGAAGCATGCATGCAATGAGAAATTAAAATTAAAATTTTATTTACTAATAAAATCTAAAATGCACTTTCATCACAAATCAACACAGAAAAATATAATTAAAAATAACAAATAACCAAATTTTCATCAACCACACGAAACCCAAACCATAAATCACCGAAAATTTTCCATTGTTGTACCTAAAATATAAAGATGTCTATTATTATGAGAGGGGAGCATGTAATTTGCAAAAGAAATTACCTTAATGAGGTTGTGATGCCTGGCTGCCAATACATTCAAACAATTGTGATGGCTACTTTCATGAATCAAAACAAGGCGACTCCACATTTAGGAGAAACTGTCAAGAATTTCACAACCTTTCTGAAGAAGAAGCAAAACAAAGCACCCAAACAAACAGATTCTCGACCTCTAAGAATAAATAGAAGGGGCTTAACAAAAACGCACCATTTTAATAGCAGCAGAAGTGGAAAAAAGAAAGGAACGGAAATTGGGACAGATTTAGGAACCAACATAGTGACCGATTTAAGGACAGACTAAACGCTCGAAAATTTCAATAGATTTACAGAAGGAAAAGTTGGTCCCGACACCATTGTCAGGATTTTAGGAACAGAAAACATTCCACTAAAATTTGGTAACAAACTTCGTCCAATATTTGGAACAGAAAGATTCTGTCCCTAAAAATCCGTCCCAAGATCCTTCCTAATAGAAAAATCCGTCCCAATTTTCGTTGCAAAATTTCCATCCAAAAACAGTCATAGATTACTAATGGATTTCGGTATCGTTTTGTTTTGTTGTTATATTTTGTATGGATTTAGGGACGAATTATGGTGAACTTTACTTCGCGCCCAATGGCCCAAAAATTTGCAACGGATTTAGGGTCGGAAAGTTTGGTTGATGTATGCGGCATGAAATGTTGGGACGATTTTGTATTTATATAATACAATTGTGGATCAACATATTGCATAAATTTGAATTAATTACTTAATTGAGGAATCATGAATGCAATGAGGCATTAAAATTTAGAATTTATTTACTAATAAAATCTAAAATGCACTTTCATTACAAATCAACACAGAAAAATATAATTAAAACCCAAAATCCTTATATTCCTAAATTATCACAAAAATTCTTACTAATTAAGAGCAATAAATAACTAAATGGTCATCAACCACACAAAACTCAAACCATGAATCACAAAAAATTCCCCATTGTTTTACCTAAAGTATAAAGATGTCTTTTATTACGAGAGGGGAACATCTAATTGGAAAAGGAAATTGCCTTAATGAGCTTGTGATGCCCAGCTTCCAACATTTTGAAACATTTGTGATGGCTAGTTTAATGAATCAAAACAAAGCAACTCCACCTTTAAGAAAAACTCTCAAGAATTTCATAACCTTTCTGAATAAGAAGCAAAACAGAGCACCCAAATAGATAGATTCTCGACCTCTCAGAATAAATTAAAGGGGCCAAACAAAAACTCACCGTTTTAACACTAGTAGAAATGGGAAAAGAAAAAAAATTGGGACGGATTTGGGAACCAATATAGTGACCAGTTTAGGGACAGACTAAATGCTCGAAAATTTCAACGGATTTACGAACGAAAAAGTTGATCATGGTACTATTGTCATGATTTTAGGGATGCAAAACATTCCACCAGAATTTGGATACAAATTCAATCCGATATTTGGGATCGAAAGATTCCTAACAGATTTGGGGACCGTTTTATTTTGATCTTATATTTCTTTTGAAATTAGGTACAGATTATGGCGAACTTTACTTCGCTCCCGATGGTGCCAAACTTTGCAACGGATTTAGGGACAGAAAGTTTGGTCGGTGTGTATGGCGCAAAATGTTGGGACAGTTTTGTATATATATAATACAAATGTGGATCAACATATTGCATAAATCAGAAGTGATTACTTAATTGAGGAAGCATGCATGCGATGAGAAATTAAAATTTAGATTTTATTTACTAATAAAATCTAGAATGCACTTTCATCAGAAATCAACACAAAAAAATATAATTAAAACCCCAAATCCTTAGATTCCTAGATTATCACAACAATTATTACTAATTAAAAGCAACAAATAACCAAATGTTCATCGACCACACAAAATCCAAACCATAAATCACACAAAATTTTCCATTGTTATACCTAAAATATAAAGATGTCTATAATTATGAGAGGGGAACATCTAATTTGCAAAAGAAATTACCTTAATGAGGTTGTGATGCCTGGCTTCCAATACCTTCAAATAATTGTGATGGCTACTTTCATCAATCAAAACAAAGCAACTCCACCTTTAGGAGAAACTGTCAAGAATTTCACAACCTTTCTGAAGAAGAAGCGAAACAGAGCAGCCAAACAGACAAATTCTCGTCCTCTAAGAATAAATAAAAGGGGCTCAACAAAAATGCACCATTTTAATAGCATCAGAAGTGGGAAAAAGAAAGGAACGGAAATTGGAACAGATTTAGGAACCAACATAGTGACCGATTTAAGGACGGACTAAACGTTCAAAAATTTCAACAAATTTACGAACAGAAAAGTTGGTCCCAACACCATTGTCAGGATTTTAGAAATGGAAAACATTCCACCAGAATTTGGTAACAAATTTCGTCCAATATTTGGACAGAAACATTCCATCCCTAAAAATATGTCCCAAGATCCTTCCCAATAGAAAAATCCATCCCAAACAAAAAAGCATCGTTTTAAAAGCAGCAAAAGTGGGAAAAAGAAAGGAACGAAAATTAGGACGGATTTAGGAACCAACATAGCGAGCGATTTAAGGACGGACGAAACGTTCGAAAATTTCAACAGATTTACAGATGGAAAAGTTTGTCTCAACGCTATTGTCACGATTTTAGGGATGGAAAATATTCCACCAGAATTTTGAAACAAATTCTATCCGATATTTGGGACTGAAAGATTCAGTCCCTAAAAATCCATCCATAGATCCGTCCCAATAGAAAAATCTGTTTAAATTTTCATTGCAAAATTTCCGTCTGAAAAACAGTCATAGATTACTAACGGATTTGGGGACCTTTTTTTTGTTCTTATATTTCATCTGAAATTAGGGACAGATTATAGGAAACTTCATTTCACGTCTGATGGCACCAAACTTTGCAATGGATTTAGGGACGGAAGGTTTGGTAGATGTATATGGCGCGAAATGTTAGGACAGTTTTGTATATATATAATACAAATGATGATCAACATATTGCATAAATTAGAATTGATTACTTAATTGAGGAAGCATGCATGCAATGAGAAATTAAAATTTAGATTTTGTTTACAAACAAAATCTAAATTTTAATTTCTCATTGCAGCATGCTTCCTCAATTAATAATAAAATCTAAAATGCACTTTCTTCACCAATCAACACATAAAATTTAATTAAAACCCCAAATCCTTAAATTCCCAAATTATCATAACAATTATTACTAATTAACAGCGACACTTAACCAAATGTTCATCAACAACATAAAACCTAAACCATAAATCAGCAAAAATTTTCCATTGTTATACCTAAAATGTAAAGATGTCTATTATTATGAGAGGGAAACGTCTAATTTGCAAAAGAAATTACCTTATTGAGCTTGTGAAGCCTAGCTTCCAATACCTTCAAACACTTGTGATGGCTAGTTTCATGAATCAAAACAAAGCAACTCCACCTTTAAGAGAAACTCTTAAGAATTTCACAACCTTTCTGAAGAAGAACCAAAACAGAGCACCCAAGCATACAGATTCTCGAGCTCTCAGAATAAATAAAAGGGGCCAAACAAAAACACACCATTTTAATAGCAGCAGAAGTGGGAAAAAGAAAGGAACAGAAATTGGGACGAATTCAGGAACCAAAATAGTGACTGATTTAAGGACTGACTAAATGCTCGAAAATTTCAATGGATTTGCCAATGAAAAAGTTGGTCCTGACACCATGTCACGATTTTAGGTACGAAAAATATTCCACTGGAATTTGGTTACAAAATTCGTCCGATATTTTGGATCGAAAGATTCCTTCTCTAAAAATTCATCCCTAGATCTGTCACAATAGAAAAGTCCATCTTAATTTCCATTGCAAAATTTCTGTCCAAAAAATAGTCACAGATTGCTAATGGATTTCGGGATTGTTTTGCTTCGTTGTTATATTTCGTCCGAAATTAGGGACGGATTATGGAGAACTGTACTTCACACCCAATGGTGCCAAACTTTGCAATGAATTTAGGGACGGAAAGTTTGGTCGGTGTATATGGCATGAAATGTTGGGATGGATTTTGGGACGGTTTTGTATATATAAAATACAAATGTGGACCAACATATTGCATAAATTAAAATTGATTACTTAATCTGGGAGGCATGCATACAATGAGAAATTAAAATTTAGATTTTATTTACTAATAAAATATAAAATTCACTTTCATCACAAATCAACACAGAAAAATATAATTAAAACCCTAAATCCTTAAATTCTTAAATTATCACAACAATTATTACTAATTAAGAGAAATAAATAACCAAATGTTCATCAACCACAAAAAACCCAAACCATAAATCACCAAAAATTTTCCATTGTTATAACTAAAATGTAGCACCCCACTCCCGCAAGGGCCCGAACTCGACATCATGGATGATATCCGAGTCTGCGCCCCGCGAAGGTGGCATGATAAGCCACTCACTCATTTGGAAATTGGTGTAAAAACTTTTTTTCTTTGTTTTCTTTAAAAACCACAATCACGCATATCATGTGGAAGTTAAGCATCACATAAGGCCCAGCCTCACTTATAAACACTTTCAATCATTGTTATAAAATCAACAATAATTTTAATAGCCATTTGGGCATACAAACCGCTTCATTTGTTTCGGAATACAATTTTATACAAAAAGTTGTTGAATAAATAATTCAATTCAAATTAAGGAAATGCAATGCAGACGCGAACTGATCCCGACCTCTATCCTTTACTTGTATGCTGTAGGTATACTCCCGTTGGCCTAACGGGATATTCTTTTGATCCTGAAAAATAATTGCAAATTTTGGGTGAGTTTTTGTGAACTCCATAAGTGACCATCATCGATGGCTCACCTAGTCACAGAACATATAAATCACATTCACATCATTTCACATTTCACATTCAATACAATTTAATCATTCATATTATGCAAATGCAGTGCGCATAAGACCCACTTTCCATTTATTACTTTGTTGTGACCGAGTGCCTAAACTGTCCTGCATAGGGCTCATTGCTAACTTTCCCTTATCCTCTTGGGGGATATAGGGCTCATTTTACATAGTGAGCCTTAGGCTCTTAATCACTTTCTGAGCTCGAGGCTCTTTTTCACACTTTCGGTGGCTACTACGGTCAACTTCCATTATATTTCATACATTCATGAGATGGAATATATCACTCAAATTTGCACGGTCTCGTTCAATCACTTTCCCATAACATCGGACCTTAGTCCGGCATTCAACATTAAGTTAAGAATTCGCACTTTCATTCATATGCAAATGCACTTTCAGAACCCATTTAACAATCAATTACATACACTTAGTTTATCCAATTCACATTCATTGAGCACTTTAATATTTCACTCATACAACACATTCATCGGACCTTCTGTCCCGAAACCCACACAGTCAATCACATTCACAAAATCATTCAAAAATCAATCAATACCAAAGAGTCAAACAAAACAAACAAAAAGTCAAACAAAACAAACAATGGAATGAGACCATCTAGATCTACTCACTGTATGCTCTAGATTAGCATTTGCTTTCAAATTTGGGAATGCCTGAATGCGGACGCTTAACTTGTTTGAAGCTCCAATCTCTACAAAATCACGTAACGCTAATCTCTTATGTACCTGTGTACATCAACTTGAAAGTTGATAGGGAGGCTCGGTCTTTCTTGGAATGAAAGAAAGGAATATGCAAGTAGAAGTGGGGACAAACAGAGAAAAGTAAGGTTTAGCTTCGGTGAATATTTGATGAAAAGCTCTGGGTTGGGGTAATTCTAAAGAAAGAAGTTTTAAGAAGGATAAAGAAAAGGACAGTAGTTTGTCTTTTACAGGCAATAAGGATCTTAACTAGCTACGAAACCTGTCCAATTCTTATCCACTTCCTTTTATCCAAACTCACTTAAGTATATATTTATACTTAATTTTATGACTCAGTAATACCGTTGAAATCACGTCATAACCTCTTACTCACTTTTAGATTTTTTCTATAGCACATCATTTCGAGTCAACTTTACGTTCCCTTCTTAACCCTGAAACTGAAGTCATTTTGCAACACTTTCCTCTAGAAACATATTCCCCCATTTCTTATGTCTCCATTGACACCAAAATCATTCAATTTGGTTCTGTCCTCAATCATATTTAACCTTTTTTTTCTATTGGGGAAGCTAGCATAACTTTCGCTATAGGTATCCAATCAAGATCCTTGTTCGATGGTTTGAAAGAGGACTTATAGGTCTATAACTTTCTTGAAGACCTTAGGAACAAATTATATCATCTGATGGGTCAAAGATGGACCAAACGATACAAAATGAACAGTATATATAAGAAGAAGTCTCGGTCACTTGGGCAAAAAGCAGACGAATGCAATAAGCAGAAGAAGCAACAAGCAAACGAATGCAAAAGCAGACGAATGCAAGAAGCAGACGAAGCAATAAGCCAATGAATGCAAAAGCAGACGAATGCCAGATGCAGATGAAGCAATAAGCAGACGAATGCAAAAGTAGACAATGCTCGAAGTAGACGAAGCAATAAGCAGACGAACGCTAAAAGCAGACGAAACAAAAAGTAGAAAAAATTCATCGGAAGGTAGACGAAGCAAAAAGGTAGATGAAATTCTTCATAAGGTAGATGAAGTTCTTCAGAAAGTAAACGATTCAGATGGTCAACTTAATACGAAGCAAAAGTCAACTTAAGATGATGCAACTCTTAGGACAAAATGACATCATGACAGATGATGTGACGTCATCATAGATGATACATCTTTAGAAATGATAGACGAATGCAATAAGCAGACGATTTAGGTGGTCCATTTAAGATAAAGAAAAGTCAACTTAAGACGATGCAACACAGGCAATACGTCTTTACAGACGATAGACGAATGCACTAAGCAGACAATTTAGGTGGTCAACATAAGACAAAGCAAAGTCAACTTGAGACGATGCAACACAGATGATACGTCTTTACAGATGATAGACGAATGCATTAAGAAGACGATTTAGGTGGTCAACTTAAGACGATCCAACTCTTAAGACAATATGACATCATCACAGACGGTACGTCTTTACAGACGATATGTTTATGCTCCTGAACATCTCCCCCTTATTAAGACCATAACTTTCTACTCCACCATCTACAACTCCCATACTAAATATTCTCAGTAAACTTCTTCAACACATTTTTCTTCATTAAGTCTAACACTTAGATTTTATTTCTAGTCTTCCTACTCCATTTCTTTCTAATCATTTGCTATAACCACAATTCTCAATCTATCCCATTACTATTCACTATACCTGAAATGTCAATGAGTGAATGTACAATTTTTTTCATGTGTGCAAAGACTCAAATTCACATGCATGTATGCTGACATTCCGCTGAGTTTCAAATGCAAATTTTCCTGTAGCTCTTTCATTGCCATTCTCCACATTATTGAAATCGAGGTTCAAACCCTTAGTATGGGACGAGATACTAAAATAAAATATAAAGATGTCTATTATTATGAGAGGGGAACATCTAATTGGAAAAAGAAATTACCTTAATGAGCTTGTGATGCCTAGCTTCTAATACCTTCAAACACTTGTGATGGCTAGTTTCATGAATCAAAACAAAGCAGCTCCACCTTTAAGAGAAACTCTCAAGAATTTCACAACCTTTTTGAAGAGGAAGCAAAACAGAGCACCTAAACAGACAGATTCTTGACCTCTCGAAATAAATAAAAGGGGCTAAAGAATAATACACCGTTTTAATAGCATCAGAAGTGGGAAAAAGAAAGGAACGAAAATTAGGATGGATTTAGGAAACAAAACAGTGACTGATTTAAGGACGGACTAAATGTTCAAAATTTCAACATATTTACGAACAGAAAAGTTGGTCCCAGCACCATTGTCATGATTTTAGGGATGGAAAACATTCCACCAGAATTTCGATACAAATTTCATCCGATATTGGGGACCGAAAGATTCCGTCCCTAAAAATCCGTCCCCAGATTAGTCCCAATAGAAAAATCTGACCCAATTTATGTTGTAAAATTTCTGTCCAAAAAGTAGTCACAAATTACTAATAGATTTGGGGACTTTTTCTTCGTTCTTATATTT
Organism: Erythroxylum rotundifolium; assembly: GCA_027563915.1. Lineage (NCBI taxonomy): Eukaryota > Viridiplantae > Streptophyta > Magnoliopsida > Malpighiales > Erythroxylaceae > Erythroxylum > Erythroxylum rotundifolium. Next base: position 3,415 of record JAOSBO010003942.1, on the reverse strand, counting down.
CGTTCGGAACTAAGGACGGATTATGGCGAACTTTACTTCGCGCTCGATAGCACCAAACTTTGCAACGGATTTAGGGACGGAAAGTTGGTTGAGGTATATGGCGCGAAATGTTGGGATGCATTTTTTGATGGTTTTGTATATATAGAATACAAATGTGGATCAACATTTTGCATAACTTAAAATTGATTCCTTAATTGAGGAAGCATGCATGCAATGAGAAATTAAAATTTAGATTTCATTTACTAATAAAATCTAAAATGCACTTTCATCACAAATCAACATAGAAAAATATAATTAAAACCCCAAATCCTTAAATTCCTAAATTATCACAACAATTATTACTAATTGAGAGCAACAAATATCCAAATGTTCATCAATCACACAAAACCCAAACCATAAATCACCAAAAACTTTCCATTGTTATACCTAAAATATAAAGATGTATATTATTATGAGAGGGGAACATCTAATTGGCAAAAGAAACTACCTTAATGAGCTTGTGATGCCTAGCTTCCAATACCTTCAAACACTCATGATGACTACTTTCATGAATCAAAGCAAAGCAACTCCACCATTAAGAGAAACTCTCAAGAATTTCCCAACCTTTCTGAATAAGAAGCAAAATAGAGCACCCAAATAGACAGATTCTCGACCTCCCGAAATAAATAAAAGGGGCCAAACGAAAACACACTGTTTTAATCATAGCAAAAGTGGGAAAAAGAAAGGAACGGAAATTGGGACGGATTTAGGAATAAAAATAGCTGCCGATTTAAGAAATGACTAAACGCTCGAAAATTTCAACCGATTTATAGACAGAAAGTTGGTCCCGACACCATTGTCACGATTTTAGGGAGGGAAAACATTCCTCCTAAATTTGGCTACAAATTTCGTCCGATATTTGGGACCAAAAGATTTCATCCCTAAGTCCGTCCCAATATAAAAATTTGTCCCAATTTTGGTTGCAAAATTTCCTTCCAAAAAATAGTTGCAAATTATTAACGGATTTGGGGACTGTTTTATTTCGTTATTATATTTTTTCTGGAACTATGGACGGATTATGGAGAACTTTACTTCGCACCCGATGGTGCCAAATTTTGCAACGAACTTAGGGACGGAAAGTTTCGTTGGTGTATGAAGTACAAATTGTTGCGACGTATTTTAGGACGGTTTTGTATATATATAATACAAATGTGGATCAACATATTGCATAAATTAGAATTGATTGCTTAATTGAGGAAGCATGCTTACAATGAGAAATTAAAATTTAGAATTTATTTACTAAGAAAATCTAAAATTTACTTTCATCACAAATCAACACAAAAAAATAACTAAAACCCCAAATCCTTAAATTCCTAAATTATCACAACAATTATTACTAATTAAAAGAAACAAATAACCAAATGTTCATCAACAACACAAAACCCAAACCATAAATCTCCAAAAATTTTCCATTTTTACACTTACAATATAAAGATGTCTACTATTATGAGAGGGGAATATCTAATTGGCAAAAGAAATTACCTTAATGAGCTTGTGATGCCTAGCTTCCAAATCCTTCAAACACTTGTGATGGCTAGTTTCATGAATCAAAACAAAGCATCTCCACTTTTGAGAGAAACTCTCAAGAGTTTCACAACCTGTCTAAAGAAGAAGCAAAACAAAGCACCCAAATAGACAGATTCTCGACCTCTCAGAATAAATAAAAGGGGCCAAATAAAAACTCATCGTTTTAAACCCAGCAAAAGTGGGAAAAACAAAGGAACGATAATTGGGATGAATTTAGGAACAAAAATACCAACCGATTTAAAGATGGACTAAACACTTGAAAATTACAACGGATTTGCGGATGAAAAAGTTAGTCCCGACACCATTGTCACGATTTTAGGGGGGAAAACATTCCACTAGAATTTGATTACAAATTCCGTCTAATATTTGGGACTGAAAGGTTCCGTCCGTAAAAATCTATCTCTAGATCCGTCCCAATAGAAAAATCTGTCCAAATTTTCGTCGCAAAATTTTTGTCCAAAAAACAGTCGCAAATTACTAGCAGATTTGGGGACTTTCTTTTCGTTCTTATATTTTGTCCAGAATTAGGGACGGATTATGGCGAACTTTACTTCACGCCCAATGGCGCCAAACTTTGCAACAGATTTAGGGACGGAAAGTTTGGTCGAGGTATATGGCGCGAAACTAAAATTTAGATTTAACTTGCTGACAAAATCTAAAATGCACTTTCATCACAAATTAACAAAGAAAAATATAATTAAAACCCTAAATCCTTAAATTCCTAAATTATCACAACAATTATTACAAATTAAGAGTATCAAATAACCAAATGTTCATCAACCACACAAAACCAAACCATAAATCACCAAAAAATTTCCATTGTTATACCTAAAATATAAAGATGCTATTATTATGAGAGGGGAACATCCAATTTGCAAAAGAAATTTCCTGAATAAGCTTGTGATGCCTAGCTTCCAATACCTTCAAACACTTGTGATGGCTAGTTTTATAAATCAAAACAAAGCAACTCCACTTTTAAGAGAAACTCTCAAGGATTTCACAACCTTTCTGAAGAAGAAGCAAAATAGAGCACCCAAATAGACAGATTCTAGACCTCTCAGAATAAATAAAAGGGGCCAAACAAAAACGCACCGTTTTAATAGCAACAGACCGTTTTAATAGCAACAGAAGTGGAAAAAAGAAAGGAATGGAAATTGGGACAGATTTAGGAACCAAAAATTGCGACCAATTTAAAGACGGACTAAATGCTCAAAAATTTCAACGGATTTGTAGATGAAAAAGTTGGTCCCGACACCATTGTCACAATTTTGGGGACGAATACCATTCCACCGAAATATGGTTATAAATTCCATATGATATTTGGGACCGAAAGATTCCATCCCTAAAATTCCAACCCTAGATCTGACCTAGTAGAAAAATCCGTCCCACTTGCCATTGTAAAATTTTCGTCCAAAAAAAATCACAGATTACTAACAGGTTTGGGGACCGTTTTGTTTCGTTCTTATAATTCGTCCGAAATTAGGGACGGATGATGATGAACATTACTTTGCGCCCGATGGCGCCAAACTTTGCAACGGATTTAAGGACGGAAAGTTTGGTCGGTGTATATGATGTGAAATGTTGGTATGAATTTTGGGACGGCTTTGTATATATGCAATACAAATGTCGATCAACATATTGCATAAATTAGAATTGATTACTTAATTGAGGAAGCATGCATGCAATGAGAAATTAGAAATTAGATTTTATTTACTAATAAAATCTAAAATGCACTTTCATCATAAATCAACACAGAAAAATATAACTAAAAACCCAAATCCTTAAATTCCTAAATTATCACAACAATTATTACTAATTAAGAGCAACAAATAACCAAATGTTCATCAAC
>JAOSBO010003924.1:0-13601 GCA_027563915.1 Erythroxylum rotundifolium | reverse complement strand
ACAATGACTAAAGGTCAAGTCTGCCAGAAACTGAAAAACAGTGCAATTCGAGTCTATTTGTTTCATTTATGCATTTTATGTCAACAAACCTCGATTAATGCTAAAACATGATAAACCAGCTATAGTTGAACATAAAATGAATATAAATGACTCTAAATTAAGTCTTAAACATATATGAAAATATGAGTGTATCAGGTTTCTAGTGTGTGATCTATACTTGGTATGCTTGATGATCCTGACATGTCATCTTGTGTCATTATTGCTGCATCATCATCTGTTATGTTGTAAGAGAAGAGGGGTAATGATCTTTGTTCAGGGTTTGTTGGTGTTTTAGCAAAGGGAAAAATATTCTCATGGAAGGTTACATCTATTGAATTGAAAATAGTTTTTGTGTCAATGTCCATGACTTGATTTGTAGTCCGGCATGCATCTGAGGAAAATACATCTCAAAGATCTGGGATCCAACTTTGTCTTGTTAGTTTTTTTATCTAGGGCAAAATATAAGCATCCGAAAACTTCAAATGTTCACAGGTTGGTTTTCTTTAATGTAGCTTCTCATATGGTGTTCTCCATTATAGCACTTTGGTTGGGATGGTTGGGATTCAATTTAGGAGGTAAGTGGCAGTGAGAAAGGCCTCCCCCCAAAATCGTTTTGGTAAGTTTGCTGTAAATAGCAAAGCTCTTGTTATTTGTAGTAAATGTTTATGTTTGATTTTTACACCTCCATTTTGCTATGGAGTGTATGGATAACTTTTCTGATGCACTATTCCCATTTATGCAGAGAACTTTCTGCATTCATAGTTTATCAATTCTCTCCTATTGTCTGTTTGTATCTTCAGAACCTTTGTGTCATATTGTTTCTTAATAGTTTTGATAAACTCTGTTATGGCGGTTTGTGTTCTATCTTTGTGTTTGAGTAAAAAGGTCCAGGTGGCTCTAAAGAAGTCATCTACAATAGTTAGAAAGAATTGTGATTCATCTAGGGTAGGTACCCTGTATAGACCCTATAGATCCATAGGTAGAATTTCGAAAGGCTTAGTGATTTGTATTTTGTGTTTAGGGATGATTTAGCTTATGCCATTACCTGCAAAATTTGTAAGCCCACCAATCTTTACCTCACTTCTGGCCTTCCCTTTTATTGCTTTAGATATCTCCTGTTGAATGAAGGTGGCTAGGCCATGTGGGATTTAGCCATTTCTTTCATTGTGCTCATTTGATTCTTGTTATGTGTCTCACACTTTTCACAGTACTTGTCTTCTTTCTTGGTGAATGATTTTTTTCTATTGTTTATACCACCTTTCTTAGCATTGGAGTTGGTTTGCTTCACCATCATGGCTACATTTAGGTTATTGTCATGGCTAGCGTTTACTGCTTTTGCCTTTCCATAGTTTGCATAATGGCAAAAGCTCTATTAACCATAGGCAAGGTTCCATCAACATGACCTGGTTAACTACATGCTCATAACCCTCATTTAAGCCTATAAAAAATTGCAAAAGTCTGTCAGTGTTTTCCTTGATTGTAATAGCTTTAGCAGCATCACAAGTGTATGTAAGTATAGGACTTAAGCTAGTTAAATCATCCCATAGTTTTTTCAGTTTTGTGTAATATGAAAAAATGGTGAGATTACTTTGTTTAAAAGAGCTAATATCCCTTTCTTTTTGATGTAACAGTGGACCATTGGCTTCCTCGAATCTTTCTCTTTGTTCTTCCCAAAGTTCTTTAGCTGTGGAGAATGATAGAAAAGCATCACTTAGCTCCTTGGTCATGGAGTTAAGGATTCATGACTTGACCATAGAATCTGCCCTTTTCCATCCAGCAAGAAGAACTGTGTCTTCCGTTGGTTGTATGCATGTCCCATTGATAAAGGAGAGTTTGTCTTTAGCACATAAGACTATCATCATTGATTTGCTCTAGGTTAGGTAGTTGTTACCATTAAAAAGTGTAGTAACAAGAACAAATCCAGGGTTTTCTGTATTTATGACGGAGTATTTCTTCAGGTCTAGGTTTTGTGTGGAGTTAGGGTTGCTGGCTTCACTGTCGTAAGCTATATTAGACATTTTGGTGGGTAGGATAAAGTGGACCTGACCTTTGGCTCCGATAACATGAAAAGAACATTAAAGTTGATGAAGAACATTTCTATTTCATCGCAGTTTTCGTGTGTATGGACGTGAATGTTTTATACTGAAAGCTAAGAGAAAACTATTGGCTAACGTACCTATGTTCTAGAACCTCTATAGCAGAAAAGACAAATAATAAAAAGTTTGTTACAACAAATCTTCCAGAGTACTGTACAAAGCAAGAAAAGAAATAAAACAACGACGTTTGTGTGGCTTGGTCTCGTATGTAGGTGTAAATTAGGCCAAACTCTTTAACATGATCAACCTACACCAACACACTCAACAATAGCTTGACTTCATTCCTCTTGCTGCTCTTGATTTTCTTCAAGAAGAAAATAAAGATTCAAGTAGAGCAGATCTCTGAAAGCATTGTCAAGCAATCTTCTCCAACGCCTAACCATCTTCGTCATTGCTTATTCTCTTCTCTCGATCAAATGATGTTCTGAAGTTTCCAAACACTGCTGTATCTCTACCTTAGAACATCGTCAATCGACAACGTAGAGAAACTCCGAAAGCTTAAGACATCACTGTCGGAAACCTTAAACCTGTTTTACCCATTAGCCGGACATTTGATAGGTAACTCCCACATGGACCGTATGACAAGGGAGTTCCTTTTATGGAAGCTAAGGCCAACGGCAGTATCATGGAAATCCTCGAAACCCCATATAGCCATTATCTCAATGAGTTAATTTTAAATTATGGTTAAAGATATTAACATGTTACAAAAATGGAATTAATTGATGTGTGAAGCTCTAATTATTTATAATGTGTTTGATTCAGCTCAAATTTTTTCTTTCAGTTCAAAATTTTAAAAAAATATATTTTTATTTTAAAATTAATTAATTAATTAATTTCAAGTTTGAACAATCGAATTTTATGTCAAGTTTAGGCTTAGATAGGTCCAAGTCTAACGCGATTCACTATCATTCATACATCTAATTAAAATTATGAATAAATTGGTTGCTTAGGTTTAAGTTGATTATTTCAAATTTGAATATTTAATTTAATTAAATTTAGGTTAAAAATCTATTTTAATTTTTTAATAGTTATATTTATTTAAACTTAAGCTGATTAAATTTAAGTTGAATTTCAAAATTTATTTTAAATAATGGAATATAATATTAGTCTTATTTAACGAATATGACTATAATTGATTAATTTCACATTATGATATAGTCCTTTTTTCATAAACCTATGTTGCATGCCTTAGCCCCTCACAAGTCATAAACCTATGTTGCATGCCTTGGCCCCTCACTAAGTCAAATATTGTTGGCCAAGGCAGACTTTGTTTTTGGCTATGTTAGGCCAAAATCTTCAAGCGTGATTTTGGCAAGGTTTTCATGAACGGAGGTTGCAGAGAGATTGAAGGAATTGAGCTTGGGATTCAACTATAAATAGAAGGCCTCGTTTGAGGCAGCAACACACCATTTCCTTTCTCTCCTTCAGGCACCAAAGCAGCACAAATCCTCTCATTCTTTCTTCATTTCCTTTTATATATTTGATGAGGTTTTAAAAGTCTTTTGTTCCAGCCTTTGTATTTGTACACATTCTCCACATATTAGTAAAATTGCTTACCCTTCGGCCATGGACGTAGGTCACATTGACCGAACTACGTAAATCTTTGTGTCCTATTCTATTTATTTTGCCTTTGCTTTATTTTTTGTCATTAAGACTCAAGCTATTAAATTCAACCGGTATCTGATCCAGAGGGCATTTTCTTTAACAAATTGGTATCAGAGCTTCTCTTGTTAGTCTAACTTATCGTATCCTCAGATTTATCTTACTGGGCCCATCCCCTTGGTTTTATCCTGTGGGGCCCACTGCCTCGGTTTTATAAACATAGTTCAATTTTTGCTTATGGTCCCCACGTCCTAACTTTGTCTGTAAGGCCCGCGTCTAGTGCTTTTGTGGGGCTCGTTGTTCAGTTTCACGTATGGGGTCACGTCTCTACTTTGCTTGTGGGGCCCACATCCAATGCTTTTTATGGAGCTTGTTGTCCCAATTTTACGTGTGGGGCCCGCTTGTTAAAAATAGTGGGAATATCAATTTTTAGCCATCATGACGACAATGAAGACCTTTATTGAAAAGTTTGACCGGAGTATTAACTTCAGTAAGTGGCAGCTCAAGATGCAGGCCATTTTAATACAATATGGGTGTGAGATTGCACTTGATGGAGTGGAGAAAGCATATATGATGTTAGATTAATTCACAGATCTAGATAAAAGAGCTAGATCAGCCATCATATTAAATCTCTCCGATAACGTTTTGCAGGAGGTTGCTGGTGAAAGCACAGCTAAAGATATGTGGGATAAGTTGAAAGCCATGTATATGAAGAAAAAGGTGGAAAATTGACTTTATTTGAAAAAGAAGTTGTACATGTTGAGGATAACGGAAGGTACATCTATTCTTTCACATTTGGATAAATTTGATTCTTTTATTTTGGATTTGAAGAATGTAAATGTAAAAATTGAGGATGAAGATCAAGTCATAGTGTTGTTATGTTTCCTTTCCCAGTCTTTTAAATATTTTCGTGATACTATGATTTATAAGAAAGAGTAAATCTCATCTAATAGTATTAAATCTACTTTAAAGTTAAACAAATATATTGATAGGGACATCACTAGGGAGACTAATGGAAGTCAGGTAGAGGGACAATTTATACGGGGGAGATCTGAAAAAAGAGATTTTGAAAGAAGTAGATCCAAAGGCAGGTAAAAATCCAGACATAGAAATAAAGTTTATAATTATTGCAAGAAAAAAGGGCATGTAAAGGCTGACTGCTATAAATTGAAATTTAAGGAGGAAAAATAAAATTGAACAGAATAACAACAACACCGCCGAAGCTAGTCTAGCGGCAGATGAGAATGAGGGAATTATCTTTGTAGCAACAGATCAGGTCCAATAATAAGTGGATTTTAGATTCGGGTTGTTCTTACCACATGAGTCCCGACAAGGAGTATTTTTCTACTTATGAGTCATTGGATGGTGGAATTGTTTAGATAGGTAATAATGCTACCTGTAAGTTGTTGATAAAGGTACAATCCAGATCAAGATGTATGATGATATCATTAGAACACTTACTGACATTAAACATGTTCCTGATTTGAAGAAAAATCTCATCTCTTTGGGCACTCTCGATTCTCAAGGGTGCATATTCTCAACTGAAGGTAGAGTTTTGAAATTTTCTAAAGGTCTCTTGTATTGATGAAAGCTTACAGGTCTGGTAGTTTGTATGTTTTGTAGAGATTTACAGTAACATGTGCTGCGGTAGTCTCTATTGATGGTGATATTACCAAATTGTCGCACATGCATTTGGGATACATAGGTGAGAAAGGATTAACGTTGTTAAGCAAGAGAGGCCTACTTTGTAGTCAAAGTACTGGTAAGATGGACTTTTGTGAGCATTGTATCTTTAGGAAGCAGAAATGAGTTAGTTTCAGTTCTCCAGCTGTCCACAAAACTAAAGGTACTTTGGATTATATTCATTCTAATCTTTGGAGGCCCTCTCATGTTCCATCTAAATGTGGTGTCCTGTATATGTTGACTTTTATTAATGATTATTCAAGGAAGGTTTGGGTGTATTTCTTGAAACATAAGAATGATGTTTTCTTAACCTTTAAGCAACGGAAAGTTTTGATTGAAAAGCAAACAGGAAAACATGTTAAGTGGCTACGGACAGATAAGGCTTTGGAATTTTGCGGAGGTGAATTCAATGAATTTTGTAAGAATGAAGGAATTGCTTGACATCACACTGTTAGAATGACTCCATAACAAAATGGAGTTGCTGAGCACTGAACCAGACTCTTTTGGAAAGGGCTCGGTGTATGATCTCTAACGCAGGTTTGACACTTGATTTTTGAGCAGAAGCCATTGCTACAACTTGCTACATCGTCAACTGCTCTCCTTGTGCTCCTTTTAATTTTAAGACTCCAGAGGAAGTTTGGTTAGGTACTCCTGTTGATTACTCTACTTTAAGAATATTTGGCTATATAATATATATGCATGTAAACGAGGGAAAGTTAGAGCTAAGAAATGTATTTTTCTCGGTTATGCTTTTGGGGTAAAAGGATATCGTTTGTGGTGTCCTGATCCCAAGTCACCTAAATTTGTAATTAGTAGGGATGTTACGTTTGATAAATCCTCTATGATGTATCCTAGAAAAGAGTCTTGTAATCCTTGTAATTTAGAAAAGGAAGATAGTGCAAAGAAGTAGGTGGAGTCAGACCTTGGTAGTTCTAATCCTTCACAGACGTCTTCTACACATCACACAGATCAAGTTGATGAACTAGATCCTAATCATGTTACAGATGAACCAGTAGATGAAGAACATTCCATATCCAGAGACAGACCAAGACGGGAGATTCGACCACCACAAAGACATGCAAATATAGTTGCATATGCATTATTAGTGGCATAGGAAACAGTTGGAGAAGGTGAACCTTCCACATATACAGAGGCAGTTTCAAGTGCTGATGCTGATAAGTGGATGATGGCTATGAATGAAGAATGGAATCTCTGAACAAGAATGATACTTGGGTTCTGGTGAAGCCATCAAAGGGGGTAAGAAAATTGTTGGTTACAAATGTCTTAAAAGAAAAGAAAGTACTTTAGGTGTTGAAAATGCAAGGTATAAGATACGCTTAGCTGTAAAAGGCTACAGTCAGGTATAAGGTGTCGATTTTAATGATGTTTTCTCACCAGTGATGAAACATAGCTCTATTCGTGTATTACTTGTATTGGTTCCCATGTTTGATTTAGAATTAGAACAACTTGATGTCAAGACAGCATCCTTATATGGCCAATTAGATGAGCAGATTTATATGAAACAACCTGAAGGTTTTGAAGTTGCAGGAAAGGGAGACCAAGTGTGTTTGTTGAAGAAATCCTTATACGAATTGAAGCAGGCTCCAAGACAGTGGTACAAGAGGATTGATTCATTTATATTAGATAATGATTTCTCTAGGAGCATGTATGATAGTTGTGTTTACTTTTGGAAGTTAGATGACGACTCATTCATTTATTTGTTGTTATATGTTGATGATATGCTCATTGCTGCCAAGAATGTCATAGATATTTACCATTTGAAGGTCTTTTTGCATGGTGAATTTGAGGTGAAAAATTTGGGAGCAGCAAAGAAAATTGTTGGCATGGAGATAAGATGTGATCGAGGAGTGGGTAAATTATTCTTGACTTAAGAGAATTATCTCAATAAAGTTTTGGAGAGATTTGGCATGCGAAATGCTAAAGCAAATAGTACTCCTCTTGCTAGTCATTTTAGATTATCTGCTGCTCAATCACCATAGTCACAGGAAGAGGAAAATCATATGGCACGAGTTCTATATTCTAATGCCATTTGCAGTATTATGTATGCAATGGAATGTACTCATTCTAATATTTCACAAACTATTAGTGTCATTAGCTGGTATATGGCCAATCCTAGCAAAGAACATTGGCAGGTGGTGAAATGGATTATCAGATACTTGAAGGGCACTTCAAACTTTTGTTTAGAGTTTGGTAGAACTAGCAATACTTTGGTTGGTTTTTTAAATTCAGATTATGTCGATGATCTCAGTAGATGCAGGTCTCTGACAGGTTATGCATTTTGCATTGGAGGTTGTGCCGTTAGCTAGAAAGCTACTCTACAACATATACTAGCTTTATTTACTACTGAAGTAGGATATATGACAGTTACTGAGGTTATCAAAGAAGCATTATGGTTGAAAGGTTTATTCAGCGAGTTATCTCTACATCAAGGGGTTACTACCATTTATTATGATAGTCAGAGTGCTATTCATTTGACGAAAGACTAGATGTATCATAAGAGGACGAAGCATATTGATGTGAAGTATCATTTCATTCAGGATACTATTACAAAGAAGAAGGCCTTTATTCAGAAGATCAACACTAAGGACAATCCTACTGACATGTTTATGAAGGCTCTTCTAGTTTACAAGTTCAAGCAGTACTTAGACTTGATTGGTGTTTATAATTGGTGATATAGTCCTTTGGGGCATTGCCGGAGAAGGAGGAGGAGATTATTAATTGTTCGGGACTAAGTCAAAGTAAAGATTTGTTGCATGCCTTAGCCCTTCACAAGTTAAATATTGATGGCTAAGGCAGACTTTATTTTTGGCTATTAAATTCAATCGCTATCCGATTTAGAGGGAATTTTCTTTAACAACCTAAAATAACTTTGTATTTCTAAAACAAAAAAATTAAAAACAAATAATCCAAAAATCTATTTATTGTGAGTGAGAAAACGGAGATTTTATAATTCAAATCCATGAAACTTGCTTAACGTAAAAACGTACAATTATTAGCACTGTATTCATACGACAAGTGTAGTTATTGTTGTTCAAGACATAAGTACAGAACATTTGTAAATCATAGAGAAAAAAAGATCATCATCTAAATAATAACAAAGATGACAAGTAGCAGAAATTGCACAAGAATCATGGGTTTAAGGGAACTGCATACGAAAGAAGCTCCTCATCATTGAATAGCAAATCCATTATCTCAGAATCCAAGAACAACCATGCTTCGATTCTGTTATCTTCCCTCCAATCCATCATACCAAGCACATTCATCTGCCACTCCTCTTCTTCTGTAGATCCTGTATACATTAAAGACACAGGTTTTCCAAATCCAAAGTCAACTTCATAGAACTTGCACCAACTAGATGCAAACAAATAGTTCACATCATTGGGTGATCCCATATCTACAACTTTTGATGCCATTTCATTCGTATACTTGCAAATCTTCTTCATCCCATCTTCTCCTTGCAAGTTCTTGATGAGCTCGGCATTAACCTTAGAAAGTTCTTCCCTTATTGTAAAAACTAAACTACTTATCTCTCCTTTCCTTGGTCTGCACAGTGAAGTTACTAGTAAAACAAAGTTACCAAATGAAGCTTCTGGGAATGGTGGAGCAACCCGAGTGCATATATTCACTGCATGATTGACGACCATTGGCTTATCGAGTCCTGTTTTGGCCTTGAAGATGGTCATGAGGCATTTAGTAACAAATGAACAAACAACCTTGAAACGGGTCGGATTTGTCACCCCTGAACTGCTTGCTTCGAATTTGAGTCTGTCAAGAGCTGTTCCGTCAAACACAAGACGCCTCACACTCCCCTTTCCCTTTTTGGTAAAGGGACTCACCAGACCAGAGAAAGTTGTCTCGAAAGGAAGGGCACTGTTCTGTGGGAAAAGGGATGGAGTCTGAAAGCTAGAGAAAGAGAATTCTCCACCAGACTTGCTAGCCATTTTAGCCCAGATCTCAAAGAATGAACTTAGAGTCCTCGCATCAGCAATCGCATATGTGAAGCAAGCACCAGTAGAGATGCCACCACATCTAAATCTGGTTTCTTGGACAATTAGGCAGTGAGATCCTAGAGTTAAGTTTCACGTGTTAAACTCACCTAGGAATAGTTTAATCGATAGTTTGAGATAGTCAGGATGGTTAAGGAACTCGGAAATGTCATGGCCAACTCTAGCCTCTGTTGGACCAATGGAGGTTGACAAATTTAATCCTTCTATGTTTTGATAATAATAAAACTTAAGAAATAGTTAAGAAATAATTTCAGGTTAATTGGATTAAAAGGAAGTTAGTAAAATGAAACACTAGTCGACTGAAAGCTTGCACAAGTTGACTATCGTGTTGATGAAGAATTGACTAATGATAGTCAAAGATTGATTAGTTGATTAACAATTACACTAGTCGACTAATGAGTATCAGAAATAAAAACATGGATTTCATGTAAAGATTTTGCATGAAGATTTTACGTATGTATCTCAACAGTTAAAGATTGAAGAATCAATCAGATTTGTTAGTTGGAGAACTTGACAAGTGGACAATCATTTTATAAGTCAACTATTTGAGTATAGAGCTGAAGACTCATATAGAAGAGTGTTACTAGTTAACTATAACTTGGAAGACAAGTCGACTATTATGTATTAGTCGACTATTACATATCGACTAGTCGACTATCAAGTACAGCTGAACAGATTTTGAATTTGTCAAACAAATTCAAATGAGAGCAAATCTTTCTACAATGGCTAGGATTGTCCATGAGCATCTTGAAGCCTATAAATAGAGGTCTTCACTTAAGAGGAATTAACCTACAAGCTCTTAAAAGAAGCATACGTTCTATAGTGCAAAAATAATTCTCTCATAGCTCTCATATTGCTTACATAGCATACCCTGATTCTCATCAGCTATTCTTAGCTTTATTACTTCATTACTATCCTTGTTATTATTATGAGTTGAGTGATTAGAGAAGAATCACTTGGAAGGTAGGATTTGTGTCGAGAAAACAAATCATTTGTAAGGTATAGCTTGAGCCGGAAGTCAAGTTGACTGGAAGAGTTCACACTAAACTAAAAAGTTTGTAGTAAAGAGCTTTGATAAACTCCTAAGTGGGAGCTTAGGTAGAGGACGTAGGTCTTTGCACTGAACCTCTATACATATTGTGTTTACCTCTCTTCTCTATTCTTTTATATTTTGATTTGTTTTTGATTTGCCTTGTGTGTTTTAATTTTCTATTTTGTCTTACTTTGCAAAAAGATCAAGAAAAACTTAAAAGATCTGTTCAACCACCCTTCTAGATCGTTTTTAATTGGTATCAGAGCAGGCTACCTATAAAAATCCAGGGATGGCACTAAACTTGACACACAATAACATAACGGAAGAAGGTAACATAAATAATTGCCCTCCTCTTTTCAATGGTACTAACTACTCTTCTTGGAAAAATCCTATGAAGTACCACATCATGAGTGAGGGAGTGGAGTATTGGAAGATCATAATCTTCAGTCTAAACGTTCCTTTAACTGAAAATGGCGAGGTAAAGACAGAGTTGGAATATGATGACAATGATTGGAAGAAAGCCTTCATCAACGCAAAAGTCATGAAGTTGATATATTGCGCTCTCACTGTTGAGGAGAGAAATTGAGTGAACTCATTCACTAGTGCTCAAGAAATGTGGGAGAGACTATGCATTATTCACGAAGGAACCAACCAAGTTCGAGAAACAAAGATCAACATGCTTCTCCATAATTATGAAATGTTTTTCATGAAGGAAGGTGAGTCTATTTCCACTATGCTTGATCATTTTGCAGAAATTATCAATGGATTAGACAACCTTGGAAAGCATATGACGAATAACGAGAAGGTGAAAAAGTTCGTTCATTTCCAAAAGAATGGGACTCACAGGTGACAGCCATTATGGAGTCCAAAGACCTCTACAAATTAGAATTTAATGCTTTGGTGGGATCACTCATAAATTATGAGATCATTCTCAAATCAAGAGGAGGAAGCGGTAAGTCACAAAAGTCAATTGCTTTAAAAGCTAATGTTTCTTCTCTTGATGAAAGTGAAGAAGAGTTTGAAGAAGAAGATGATGATGAAGAACTAGCACTTTAAGCTAGAAATTTGAGAATGTTCAAGGTTTACTCAAAAATAGGAAAAAGGAATTATGTGGTGGTAGAAATGAAGAAAGAAAAAAGATCATCATGGAGAGAAGGACCAAAAGCTATGAAGAAAAGAAGAGCAATGAAGAGTGTTGGAAATGTGGAAAAAGAGGACATCATGCTAGGGAGTGCAAATGCTCATTCTCTTCTTCAAAATTTCAGAAAAATGACAAGTATGACAAAGGAAAGAAGAAAGCTAGTCTTATAGCCACTTGGAGTGATGATGAGAAAGCGTACCTAAGCAGTGATGAGAGCAACTTGGCTCTTATGACAAATAGTTCCTTGTCAAGTGATGATGAGGATGAGGTAATGATAATTGACCAAGATCTTAAAGATTCATTTACTGCATTACAAATTGATTTTGAAGAAGCTATTAAAATCAACAAGAAATTGAGAAAGAAGTTAAGAGATCTTGAAGCTGAAAATAATGATTTGCATGAAACAATTGATGACTTAGAATGCATTAAGAAAGATCACTCTACATGCAATGTTGAAAAAGAAAACTTAACTTGTGAACTTGATAGACTTAGAAGAGAGTTTTCCTATGTGGTTGGAAAGTTTGCTAATGGAAATGATAAATTTGAAAAGATGTTGTCTTTACAAAGATATTCTATTTCTAAACATGGTTTAAGGTATGACCCCTTTGATAGAGATTGTTCTTTGATTTCTAAATTTACTAAAGATGGAAAAGTTGCTAAATGTGCTAAATGCTTAAGAGATGGTCATATGGAAATTGCATGCAAAAATATTATGAGATGTATTAATATGAAGAAATTTTGGGTGGTAAAAGGAACTAAACTTCCTAATATGATTTATATGACTAACCAAAATGGACCCAAAATGGCTTGGATACCAATAAGAAGAAAGAACATGTCTTTTGTAGATACAAGCAAGGAATGAAAATCCACCAAGCACACGGTACATTGATAGTGGATGTTCAAGGCGTATGAGTGGAGACAAGAGCTTATTTAATCAAACCAAAGAATCAAAGATTTGTCACATTTGGAGACAACAATAAAGGTAAAGTCATTGGTGTTGTTAAAGTGGGTAAGGAACCATTGACAATGTTCTACTTGTTGATGGTTTGAAACATAATTTGCTAAGTGTTTCTCAATTATGTGATATGGATTTTAATGTGAAATTTGATTCATCTCATTGCATGGTTAAGAAAGATGGAAATGTTGCTTTCATTACCTTGAGACATGGAAATACTTTTATTGTTAATTCGCATGATGATGGTTCATTTAATGAAAAGTGTTTGGTAACATTAGCAGAAAATGCATTTTTATGGCATAGAAAGCTAGGACATGCACCATTGCCTTTAATTCCTAAACATTCTAAAAATGACATTGTAAGAGGTTTTCCTAAGATAAAATTTGTTGAAGACCATTTGTGTGAATCTTGCTTGAAAGGCAAACATGATAGAGAATCATTCAAACCAAAGAAAGAAATGTGCACATCTAGAATACTTGAACTTGTTCATATGGATTTATTTAGACCATCTAGGCATGCTAGTCTAAGTGGTAAACTATATGTTCTTGTTATTGTTGATGACTTTTCTAGTTTCACTTGGGTGAGATTTCTTGCAAATAAAAGTGATGCTTTTAACGAGTTTGCTAAGTGGTGTAGGTGGGTTCAAAATGAAAAGAACTTGACAATAGTTGCTATAAAAACCAATCATGGAGGTGATTTTGATTGTGAGCCATTCGAAAGACTTTGTGACAAATATGAAGTAGAACACAACTTCTCATCACCAAAAACTCCACAACAAAATGGTGTAGTAGAAAGAAAAAATCGTTCATTTGAAGAAATGAGTAGAACAATGTTGAATGAATATAATCTACCTAAATCATTTTGGGCGGAGGCAGTCAATACCGCTTGTTATGTCATCAATAGAGTACATCTAATAAGAGACAAGAACAAGACACCATACGAGTTACGGAAAGGTAAGAAACCAAATATATCATATTTTCATCCTTTTGGTTGTAAAGTGTTTATTCATAATAATGGAAAGAAC
>JAOSBO010003901.1:0-13604 GCA_027563915.1 Erythroxylum rotundifolium | reverse complement strand
ACCGAAAATCAAATCTACCAGAACATTGCCAAAAGCCGGTTGATTCATATCCTGTCGTTGTGTCTCCTTCGAGTGTGAAAGAATTCTCTGTAAAACTACTCAGGTTGTTGATAAGAAAAATGAAGAACAAAAGAAAGGAGATAAGGAGAATGTAAGAGTCCAGAAAGAAGAAAAGAGAACAGAGAACTTTAGAGAGAGAAAGAGAGAGAGACATATACCTTAGTTAATTCATTTTTTGTCCTCTTGAAGAAAACAGTTACATATTTATACTAAAATATAGTTGTCTAACAGCTATAATATTTTTATACATAACAATTCTCTCCTTTAGAAAACCTTGTCCAAGGTTATGGAGGTTTACAAAATGGACAAAAAATGAATATCTTATTTTCTTTTCACCCTCCATTTTCTTCACAACATCACCAGCAATTGCTCCCTTAGCAACGTGGAGGAAGGAGATTAGATTATCAGAATGAGACACAATCGTATAGAAAACTCTAACAACGTAACTACCCGCAAAGCTCACACTCGTCATGTGGGTTAAACCACAACTAAGAAGACTACCAGCTGTACAAGTAGTGTAGAAAGTCGAAGAGTACATTTCGATCTTACTAGGCTCACTAAAAGAGGGGGCGACTATGGAACCATCGGAGGCAATATCGTTGTTATTTATGAGAGGTGTGGACTCTACAATCAAAGACTTTATGTAGTACTTCTCTTGTAGGGGGCGATCCGTGAGTTTTGGAGTAATTGCAATAGTAGCTCCCACTTCCACTTCTTGTCGTTTCAAAAATTATGTCACCAAAGTTTTAAGTTGCAACGAGTTGTTCTACAAATTTTTTGTTCTGTTTAGAGCTTCCAGAAACATTTTCTCCATTACGCTCTTCAAACTTTCTTCCATTCTTCTTAGCTCTACGCCTCTAGTACTTTCTGCCATTATCATTTTTGTTTTTATTTCTTTTATTCATATAATCGACTGCTCTAATACCAATTGTTGATTAAAAAATTGAAGAACAGAAGAAAGAAGGAGAGAAGGAGAAAGAGAATAGTCCATAAAGAAGAGCGAAGAATAAAGAACTTTAGAGAGAGAGACATACACACAAATTAGCTAATTCATTTTTTGTCCTCGCGAGGAAACGGTTACATATTTATACTAAAATAGAGCTGTCTACACAAGTCTTGTGATATATTTTAAGTTTATGCTAATTGTTTATGACATTCAGGACTCTTAATGATGGATTTGATTTCCTTACAGGCTACGACGTCTATGATGAAGAAAAAATATGTCCAGACTAAACAAGGCATCAAGTGACTTAAAAACTTCCAATGACAATGACGCCTTTCTCAAAAAATTGGGTTGGGCTCTTGTTACCAAACTCGATGCTCTCTAGGTACAAACCCTTCGTGTCAAATATAATTTTGATAACCGCAGCAAGCAACAATCAATAGCAAGGACAAGGGCTTCAATTATTTGGCAGGAGATTACTGCAACATGGAATTTGGTATGTCAAAGAATTAAGTGGCACCTTGGCAATGGTCAACAGATAAATTTTTGGATGGATGCATGGGCAGGTGAGTGGGGACCTCTGATAAAGTTCTTGACCTCCCAACCCCCAGATCACTTGTTGTCAGCGTCCGTTCGTGATGATGGTCCAAGTGAATGGCAATTAGAATTGGTCTGCATTCGAATCTTACCTCCCTAATCCGGTCTGTATGACTCTTGTATCCATTCGACCCCCAACTGCGGCACTGGGAGAAGACCGCATAAGCTATTAAGCTGGGCATCAGGTAAAAATGGGCAATTTTCAGTTGCTACTGCGTACACTCTTATCGAGAACACCACCATGGTAGATCATTACCATTTCTGTTATAAGATATGAAAATGGCCTGGCACTCTGCGAATTCGCTCCTTTCTTTGGCTACTAGAAAAGGGCAAATTGTTAGCGAATCAATAGCGAGTACTTCGTCATCTTACCTTAGATCCCAAATGCTCGGTGTGTACTCAAGAAGAGACCAGCTTTCATGTCTTACGAGATTGCCACCGGGTGACCTCTTATTGGTGTTAGTTTAGCCTTGACGTCTCCTTCTATTGTCAGGATGTCAAGACATGGTTGACGAGTAATATGAGAAACTCAAACCTTGTACGGAGGTTTGAATGGGCCCTTATCTTTGGAATCTCCTGTTGGTTCCTCTAACAATGGCGCAACAAAAGTATTTTTGAAGAGGATTTTCAGTGGCCAGATTCAGGCGTCACAGTGGTCTTTGCATACACTGACTGAATCACCAAGGCTAGGCTGACAACTGGCCGCGCGATTTCATATTTGGGGGCCCCACTGGGCACTTATATAGGGTGGACTAAACCGAGAGATTGATGGGTCAAAGTCAACACAGATGGGACAGTAAAGACTAGCTTGAATTTTGCAACTGCTGGAGGGCTAATCCGGAACAATTTCAGACAATGGTGTGGAGGTTTCATGCAGCACATCGGAGCCTGTTCATCGTTGACTGCTGAACTATGGGGGGCTCACCATGGTCTCCTATTAGCCTGGGAACTGGGGTATCACTGAGTAATACTCGAAACCGACTCTCTAGAGATTATTAACATCTTATCATTATCGGTGCAAAAGTTGAATGAAAACAGCAAGTTGACTAGAGCTATCCGTAAACTCCAGTGTCGAGATTGGAGCATTCAACACCAGCATATTTACAGGGAAGGGAATAGGTATGCCAACCTCTTGGCCTCTCTAGCTTCAACCACTGGATCTAGATTCCATGTACTTCAAGATTTATGGATGCAATGTACTGATTCTTAGTAACAGGATTTTCAAGGCGTCTTATTTCACAGAAGCATGCATTAGTTTGTTTTAGCTTTTCCTTTGTATGTTAAAAAAAGGAAAAAAATCCAAAATCACAAAATGCGGTGAGCGTGGATCGAACACGCGACCTTCAGATCTTCAGTCTGACGCTCTCCCAACTGAGCTATCCCCGCTCTGGTGTTGGCATATGCGAGCAATTATAACTGACTAATACAATTGTTATACTTTGTTTCCTCTCTCTTCCTGCCATTTAGGTCTCCAGCAGTTCAGGCTCACTGGCTCTTTGAGAGGTTCAAAATTTTTACTTGAATTATATTAATTTATTAAATACTCATTGGTTTATAAAAGTATGTAAATTTCTATCTTCATTCTTTAATTATTGCTCAAAAGAAGGAGACCTGACCTCGAATTATCAGATAATAACCTCCTCCACATCAGAAATTGTTAGTAAAGTCTTGCATGTTCTTGGACCGTTGAAACTGGAAAGTTGGAGATTTATTTAAAGTAATGGGGAAATAAGTAGTCTTTGAACTGGCCCGACCATACTCGAACCACTTAAACTTGAGTTCAACCTGAAATTCGATCAGATTTGAGATTTGTTACTTAAATTTGAGCTCGATCAGGTTTGAATAATTTAAAATTTATTAAACTCAAATCAAATTTGATGGGTTTCTTTTTTATATTTAAAAATGATAATTTCAAACTGCTAATCAAACTAACTAAAAAATCTAAATTCAATTGATTAATTTAAGTCGAATTATATTGAATTGAAATAGAACGAGTAAGGTTAAAATTACTATTTCTAAAAGTAATAACCTTTATTTATACCTAGAATAACTTATTACGAGCAAGTCCACCAAATTGTGTAATATTTAATTATTTAAATTGATTATTAAATTATTTTTTTAATATATTGTAATCTCACTTTTTAATTTGTCAAAGAAGCTTTGAATTAAAAAAAACTTACAAACTTCTTTTTAGGAATACCATGTTTTTGTTGGATATTGACTTGGTTGTCATTAGATTGATGAAAAAAAAAAACTTGAAGACCTACCATTTTTGGGACTTGATCTTTTGTACCATCAAAGACTTGATCTTCTCATATAAGTAGATGGTGTAGATCAAGTGGTACAGGGTAAGGACAGAATACATGACATAAAAGATTTGAGGGCACAAGATAAGGATAGAATACATGGCATAGAAGATTTGAGGGGACCATTTTCAAGCCATGAACTAGCAAGGCAATCAGAAGGCAAAAGAGAGAGGCAAAGTTGGTGGTCACTGTTACTGACAGATCCTTTCACTTTTTTGGCATCACTAAACCTTCTGCCTCATTGTTATCGGTGATAAATAGGAATATTAAGGCCCCTTTTTTATTAAAGAGTTAGTAATAGAACGGAATAGAACGTAATATATTTCTATCGGTTGATTGAAGATTTCATAATAGAATGGAACATAATGAGATGAAAGCGGAGGGTTTCATGTTACGTTCCATTTCATGATAAATAGTGAAAATAAGAAACCTCCGATTTGAAGGGTTTATGGTGGAATATAAATTAGTAAATACATACTATCTAATATGCCTTCAATAATTTTTCTTAATATCAATTATTTCTTCTAACCCTAAACTCTCTTTTTCCATACTCTTTTATATTATTATTAATAAATCTTATATAATTAATAATAAAATAAAATAAATTTAATAAAATTTTCATTAATGAAAAAAATAAAAAATAAAAAATTATTTTTTAATTGTTTGTAATATTTCCATATAAAAAATATATATATAATTTCTAAATATAAATCACATATAATAGAATAAAATTTATTAAATAATTAATAATAATATTTTTATATAATTAATTATAAATTGCATATTATTAATCATAAAATAATAAAACTTTTATTTATCTCGGTGACTTTTTAATTAGACATGATTTCTGTTTTAAAATCATGACGTTAAATCTCTTGCAATAGCTGTTTAAAATTTTTAATATCAGGGGTATAATAGTCATTTATTATACATTACATTCCATTCTATCCATTTTCCAAACAATATTTCACTATAATTCTTAAAAAAAATTCATCACATTACATTATGAACTCTTCCATCCCTTCTAAACAGCTTTTTACTCTATTATATTCCATTGCATTATAAACCGTTCCGTTCTGTACCATTCCATTTTATTTCATTCCGTTCTATTAATTAACATCCAACCCAAGCTCAAAAGTTTTTAAAATATATATTTAATTAAATTTAGTATTAAACCCAGATCGGGAATATCTTTCTCATGCAATTGTAAGATATTATGGGGAAAAAAAATCCTATTATGACTCGAGTTTAATTTAAAATATGGTCGAGTTTAAAATAATATATTATTTATTATTTAAGTTAAATTCATAAATTTTTAAATACGACGCGTTTTCTCGAGAATTAATAAATACCATAGTTTTCCTTCTAAATAAAAAATTAAACATTATTGAACCAAATTTCGTCGGGCTGGCAAAGAATAAAGAACGATAGATGTCAGCGACAATTGGAAAACAGGGAAGAAGACTCGAGGAAGGTTCATGCTAAGTGTTTTGCAAACATGAGCAAAGTGCATGCATAGAGGCGGCCAAAGTTTCAAAGAATAAAGAACGATATATGTCAACGACAATTTGAAAAATAGAGAAGAAGACTCGAGGAAGCTTCATACTAAGTGCTTTGCAAACGTGAACAAAGTGCATGGAGGCGGCCAAAGTTTCTTTCTCAACCTAACGTATGCTTTGAGACGGCCAATTGGAGCAAACCAGAACGGCAAAAACCGGTGGAAAGGAAAAAGATTGAATCTTTTATATTGTTTGGTACAAAGCTTGAAGCTTTCATTGCTAATATATTTAAATCTCTTTGAACTCTGAGATTCAGAGAATATATGCGCATCTCCAGACTGAGATTTAATATTTCAGATAAGACAAAAAAAAACAAAAAGAAGTTGGAGATTCTGAAGCTTGCTTTGGAACTTCCTACGTATTGTAGCAAGACAAAGCGCACGACACAAGAGAAGACAGAGAGCTTATGGGGGGAAGGTTTCATAGTTTCCTAGGTGGTCTATGGATTGGACTTCATGCCCATTTATATTATTTTTCTCATCTTAACCTTTATTATGACCTTAAAAAGGGCGAATGTCCCATGTAAGCCTTGCATTTGGGCGGTCTGTTTCCAATCTCTCCCTCTTTCTCTCTCTCTGTCCAAATACATTGTTATGGTTATTAGTTTTAAAGCGTAAAAAATAGTCAACAGAGATAATAAGGCTAGAAAGTACTGAACTTTGCGCATCTTCCATTGTCTTTCTTGGTTTTATTTCCCGGGGAGAGAAGGGAAAGAGATACAAGAAATGGAGATCGTTACACAAGAAGCTATCAACCAGCTCAAAGCATTAATGGATCAAGGTTTACTTCTACTCTTTGATCTCTACCTAGTTTTGTCCTTTTCTTTTTGACCCAGAAGTTTGTTGGCTTTATTATGCACAATAATGATTGAATTTTCTGTTTCTGTTTTCTCCATGGAAAATGTGATCACAGTTGAGGAGCCATTGAAGAAAACATATCAGGTTCTCTATCTGCTTTATCCGATCTGAGTTTTTCCTTTCCTGTTTAAGTAAATTTGGTTACTTTTGTTGTCTAAAGTTGTAGTTTGTGATGCTGATGCACTTATTGACCTGCTTGAGTTCAGTTCTTTTACTGGACGTAAATTGTCATGGACTTCCCTTTCAATTGGTAGTTTTCAATTCCAGAGGCAGGAGTACGGTATTACAATTTTGATTCGAGGCCTGTGATTGATTATGACAATGAAAATATAGACATAATGTGATGTGGGAAAAGGGTAAATGTGATCAAGAGGGGCTGCATGTTGAGTTATAGGGGTCTACTGAATTCGGGATTGCAGGTTCTGCTTGCTGTATATGATCTGTTTACCACTTTTGAATTCAGTTTAGACTTGTGATTATTTAAATGAAGTTTCCTTAGAGTCAATCAGATACAAGTTTTTTTTTTTTTTTTTTGGCTCCAACTATCCCATATATGGATGTTAACTGTCACAGCGCCAGTAAAGTTTTGAACTTTATTCTCCGTTCCTGTTGAAACTAGGTTTTTGTTGACTCCTGAAGTCTGATAAGATTCTCTTTAGCACTATCTGGGAAACTCCATTTGAGAATGAGTTCACAAGCACTTACTTTCAATGAGGCAAAACTGATTCAATAAGATCGTTAAAAAATCCCATCTATGTTATATTCTTTAAAATTGTTGTTTGGATCTGATACTGGAAAATATGACCTACTTCAAGTGTGATCCTCTCTTTCAGTATAGAAACTTTTGTTGCGACTCATAGTTGGTGCTAATGCTTCTGTTCAAAGTAGTCTTAAGGCCTAATGCTTCTGTTCAGAATCACGTTATCAAGGCATTTTCTAATTTCCTAAGTGATGTACCATCTTCTACAAAAACCATTCATATAAGCAGCTGTACTTGATTGATAAGCCAAGACTGTCAGTAATTTGAAGATAAACAGGAGGAATAATGAGTTACTGGACTTGGTTTTAACTTGCTTTCACTTTGTATCAAACCTGTGGAAACGTTAGGATCTTCTAATCGCATGGACTTTTCACATTTAAATACTTTATGAGTCATGCTTGACAATTCCTAATTAAGATCATTTGAATTTATAACTTTCCAATTTTTTCTGAGTTTGATTGGCAACAAGGAAAATGTGCTTCAGTCTTCCCCAGAAAAAAAGAAGTTTGGACAAATTTGATTTCTGATTTACACCTTTTGAATTCATATGTTAATTATGAACATCAGGAAAAAAGCATATTATCGGGCTATGTATTGAATGAACCTTTGTTTCTTTACTTGCAGAATATTCATCAAGGGTACCGAACTGAAGTTCTGGTCCGCTTCCTAAAAGCTAGAGAAGGGAATGTTGCCAGAGCCTATAAAATGGTTAGTGGCGGCACATATGATTGGAATGCCTTCAAGTCCGAATTCAACTCATCAATCTAATAAAATTGACTGACAATCTCGTGGCATGATGCATGTTTTCCTTCAGTTAGTGGATTGTTTGAACTGGAGGATACAAAATGACATTGACAATATATTGGGGGTAAGTTTTTGTCACGTTCTTCTGTTAATCTCGTCTTTTTTCAGTTCGATTGGTACTTACTTGAGTAACTGGATAATTTTTGTATCCCATGTCTCACAACTTAAGCTTCTGAATGTGATCCAGGCGAATATTATAAATTCTGTATTGAGCTTGGAACAGAAAAAGATGGTAGTTCTGGCTGCGGATTGTGTATTATGTTTCTCTGTGACTAATAAGCAAAAGATTGTGAAAATAAGTACTTAATTGAAAATTCAATGGTGTGTTTTTGATTGGTAAGCCAAGGTTTACTGTGGTGTCACCACTTCTATTATTCTTCAAATGAAGTTTATTGTTACATTCTGAAAGATGTAAAATTCTTTTTCCTTGACTTGTTTCATGTCAGGCAAGCAGTATTTTTATAATTCCGGCAATCAATATTATCAACTGGCAGACTTTCAGATTTGTGTCTGGAGTGAATGGATTTACACAGACATCCAGAATATAATGAATCAATATCATATATCTAAGGCTTATTGCATTTGGTGGCACATTATTCCCCTCTAGCCTTTATCATGGAATAATGACTTCTTAAATGTCTAATATGCTGCACTTTCCTTTTACAGAAACCAATTATTCCGTCCGAGTTGTACAGATCTCTACGTGATTCGCAACTCATTGGAATGTCTGGCTTCTCAAGAGAGGTATTCGTGATGGATTAATAGATGTCTTCTTTTTACTGGTAGTCGGTTTCATTCACATACAGCTAGATCCTTCCAATGAAGAACGTAAAGTTAAGTTATTTATATCCAACGAAATGTTTTTTGCAGTCAATAGTCTTATGGCGTTCTTTACTATCTTCAGGGCCTTCCTGTGTTTGCTATTGGTGTTGGGTTAAGCTCGTTTGACAATGTATCTGTAAGTATATGACCAATGCATTGATTATGCTGTATTAGTTTATATTTTAAACACTCCAGTTTCTTAGTTTAACAAAATCTGAAACTGTTTTGTCTCTTCTTTGATTGCAGCTGGTCAACTACTATGTACAATCACATATTCAAATAAATGAATATCGGGATCGTGTAATTTTGGTAAGCATTATTTCTCAGATTGTCATCTGTGTTTTTTCTTTATACGCTTGTATTAACCTGTGTGCTATATTCCCAGCCTACTGCATCAAAAAAGTATGGCCGACCCATAACGACCTGTGTGAAGATTCTGGATATGACTGGCCTGAAGCTTTCAGCACTAAGCCAATTAAAGGTAAAACTACCCGTGCTAGAAGCTTGTCTCTGCAGCTGCATGTGTCTATTGTACTAATTGTACATCACTAATTATTAGTTCTCACCTATTCTTTATAAGTTAGGATTCAATATTACTTTCATGCACTTCTTGTTACTCTTTATGTTACATGAACCTACAAAACTTGTCACCAAGTGATTCATATTTTATGATCATAGACCATTTGATTTGTGCTTCGAGGTGGCTATGGCCAGCTCAAATTCCATCAGATGGTAACTTTAACATAAGTATGAGTACAAGTTTTATACATAACCATACAGGCGCAGATGGAATTCTTTCAATTTCTAGTTTTACAGCATCCGTTGCGCTTGTGCCTATACGTCTCTGTGAAATTGTTGCACAATTTTAATACCTTTCATAAAGAGTTACACTTATCAATAACAGCTCAGATATCGTCCGGCTATGCCAAACAATTATAATTACTGGGAACATTCGCCGCTATATCCCGTTGCTTTTGCTTCATATCTCATTGACTGCTTCTGATTTTGTGCTCAGTTGTTGACGATTATATCAACTATTGATGATCTAAATTATCCAGAGAAGACAAATACTTATTACATTGTGAATGCCCCCTACGTATTTTCAGCATGTTGGAAGGTAAGTCCCCGTTCTTTTTCATTGCAATTGTATCCCAGGTTTAACTAGTTTTTCCGTGTAATTAGCTTCGAGAGCTATTATCTGAGTCCATTAAGTAAAATGATTCTCATACCTGCAAATTATTATGAGGAAATGTTGACTTTGGCTCCATTTAAGATTAACATTCTTGGCAGGTTGTCAAACCTTTACTGCAAGAGAGGACGAGGAAAAAAGTGCACGTACTGTCAGGTAACGGACGAGATGAACTGTTAAAGGTAAGCTGGTTTCTCCATTATGCTTAAGGCAGTCAAAGCTTTAGCATATGATATGCTACAAAAATTTTGTAATCATTTGAAAAGTTATGGACACATTTGCTTTTCCTTTCTCCACCATACTTCATCATCCATCTACTTACCTCGTTTGACATGTCTGGTTTAGATTATGGATCTTGCTTCGCTTCCACATTTTTGTAAACATGAAGTCTCTAGATCTTCTCGACACCCAGGGAGCAAAATTGAGAACTGCTTTTCCTTGGATCATCCATTTCATCAACAGCTTTACAACTACATCAAGCAGCAGGCAATTGCAAAAGAATCTGCTGTACTGATCAGGCAAGGATCATTCCATGTGGATCTTCCTGAAACAGACACAGAAGGAGCGGAAAACTATAGAGTCTGAGCTAAACAGGTTTGGGAACGGAAAGGAGCTGATCCTGTAGATTTTTAAGATGTTATTTGTGGGGAAATCTTAATTATCAATGCTAGGCCTGATCATCCTGTCAAAGCATATACGATATTAGTAGATGTAATATAGATGGTTCGTTTAATCTTTACATAATGGGGGAAAGTAATGTGACGAGTTTGCTTGACACAGTATGGAAAACCTTTCCCCAGCCTGACATGTTCTAGTGCAAAACAGGTTTCCTAGTTCTAAATGGATATAGTTTTACAGGAAACTGCTGTACGTAGCCGGCGTCCTTATCTTGCCAGAGTCATGTATACAATAGAATAAAGACTTAATAGGAACTATAGTAACCATTCAAATTGAAATTAAGCAAGGATCTTGAGCCTTCTTATTTCTTTCTACCAAAATCAGTAATAAGAGATCACATCAATATACATTCAGAAACTGACACTGTTCAAGACTTTATGGAAGACAAAGAAAAAACAAAAAACAAACTTTAGAGAAAAAAAAGACAGATTTTGTAAGAATAGCCCTTTTGGAACATGTCTCCTACATCCTACAGAGCATCTTAGCTTCAATTCGATGTTCTACTACAAGATTCTAGAGTTTGAAAGAGGTATGATCCTGCGGACTTGTCTGAATTATATAACCACCATAATCCTTTTGGGAAGAATTTCAATCTTCCATGTCATCGGGAACAGTATCACGCCACCTTCTGAGTTCATTATCCACCGCAGCCTGTGCAGCCTCTGCCATCTCTGCAGACTTCAAAGCCATGTCAGTTGCTTCTTTGATTTCCTCAATGGCTTTCAAGTTGGCTTCCAGTTTCTTTTCTGATTCCAATTTCCTTGCATTGGATAACGCCACTTCGGCAATGGCTTCTGTTTCTTTTGATTCAGCTCTATTTTGGCTATCCTCCAACTTCTTGTTTAATGTCTCAAACTCCTCCAATGAAAGATTGATCATCTTGTTATTCGATTCCTCAGATTGAGTGTTCTTTTCTTGAGACAAGGTGCTAAGATGTTCACGGGTTTGTTTTGCTGCTTCTTTGGCTTCTTCTGCGTCTCTAAGAGCTTGTTCTAGCTTTCTTTCTGCTTCATCATACATTTTCCTCGAAATTTCAGATTCTTGTCTCAACTTGTCAATTTTATACTTCATCTCTTCTGCTTCCCTTTTTGAATGTTCAGTTTCTGATGATATCTGCTCAAGTGCTAAGCTTAGATTATTGGAAGCAGCCCTTTGTTTTTCTTCAGCAATGGCTTTCATTTCTGCTTCTTTTGCCTGCCATTCAACTTTCTCCTTCCTCACATTCTCCATTTCCAGTTTCAGAGAGGTCACCATGTGTCTGAGAGTGTTCTCCTCCTCTGCAACTAGTTTCAGTTTCTTTGTTGCTTCATTCAGCTCAGTGGTTACAACTTTCACTGCATCCATTTCAGCATCATGAGCCTTTTTCATCTCTTCCTGTAGCACCTCAATTTCTGCAAAAGTTTCTGAGAGCTTAATCTCAAGATTTCTTGTCAGCTCTTGATCATGCTCTTTCTTTAAAGAATCAAGATTATTTTGCACTTCATCCATGGCACATTTATATGCTTTAATGCAAGCATCTTTGTCTGCCAAAATCTTATCCTGATACTCTTTAGCCTTTGTAGAGGTAACTTTTAATTGTTCCATTGATTCTCGCATAGCTTTGATTTCCTTTGAGAGTTCCTGAACTTTCCCTGTGTTCACATTGGCCGCATGATGAGCTTCTGCTGCGTGCTGGAACGAAACCAGTTTCGCTTCCAATGCTGCATCGAAATCCTGTCGAACTTCGTTGAGTTTTTGCTTCACAGCATCAAGCTCATTAGCTGTGATCTTGTATTGCTCTCTGGCCAGGTCTAGTTCCTGTCTTTCAGCAACATCTCCAAGCTGCTTTGCTGATTTTTGTATTTCAAGGTCCTTAGCCTTTCTCTTCACTTCTTCCGCATTCTCTATCGCTAATTGCTTGGACTCGCTTGCAGTTAGGAGCTTCGAAGTTAACTCCTCCAGCGTTCTCTTGGCTCTTTCAAGCTCAGAAGCAGCTCTAGATTTTACAGTTTCAGCACTCTCCAGCTTCTGTTTGTATTTCTCATACTCTTTCTGAGCCAAGAGAAACTGGGTCTCCTTTTCCAGGACATTCTGACAGAAAACCAAGAAAAGAAAAACGATCTGGGAATGTCAAAAAATGAAAATCTTTTCTAATTTAATTTTTGTTCTGAACTTGAAATTGAAGCCTGACACTCATGCATATCCCGACAAAACAAGATGTTATCGAAGACTCTCATTTTCATTATCAATCTCAAACTTGAAACCACCATAAACATATCCAAGAAAGATGATGTTTTGGCATTAGAATATGATAAGAAACCTGGCATTGGATTTACCTCTGAAGATACTTTTGACTTCATCCTAACGACCGTACGTTTCTCCTTAGAAACAGCAACCTCACCGAACAAGCTAACAGCAGCTTTGACAGATTGAAATGGTGCTCTCGTATCAATCTCTCCAACCTCGCCGGAGCCCAAACTTTTCTGTTTCTCTATCACCCTGATGTTCACCATTTTTATATTCTTCCCTTAAAGATTCACCTGCAACAAGGTGGTTTTAAAAGCTTCAAAAACACTTGCCCATTCCAATTAAACAGAGATGAAATCTATGAAACGTCAGGTTCTTCTTCACAGGAAAATGCCATGCATGTGGTGACCAACCTTACGAAACGTAAAGGAACAGGAGAATTCTTAATGAATTATTCCTAACAGTAAATAATGGTTGAAATGCTTTGGACACGAGATTGTCATGTCAAAGAAGCCATCAGAAAGGAAGGCTTGTTTTGATCCTTCTCTTCTTTTTTTTCCAATTTGATATGTACTCTTTTCCTTAATTTTTTTCTGGAATCCCGAGTTTCCAGGAAGCCAGAAAGCAAGAAGCCTGAAAAATCGGTCAATCAAGTTTCTTTACAATCTACACCATAATTATTTTTTATACTATTATTAAGTATTAATGGCTAGATGTTTAAATAAATTCTAAGTAAAACTAAATTAGGAAAAAGACGATATAATTTAATAAAAATGATTATATTATACATTTTCTTTATATTT
>JAOSBO010003872.1:0-13607 GCA_027563915.1 Erythroxylum rotundifolium | reverse complement strand
CCTTCAGGGGGAAAAATAGCCCGTTGGGCACGTTCGGTGGGAAAATCAGCACGTAGGTGCAGTTTTGGTGGCTGAAACAATCCCTTGGCACGGTGGGTAGGTACCTTCGGGGGGAAAAATAGCCAGTTCAGCACCTTCGGTGGGAAAATGAACAGCTTGCCGCAGTTTCGGTGACCGAAACAGTCCCTTGGCACGATGGGTAGGCAAGGTGTTTTGGTGCACCTTCGGTTGGAAAATCAGCCAATTGGTGTCGTTTTGGTGGCCGAAACAATCCCTTGGCACGATGGGTAGGCACCTTCGGGGGAAAAATAGCCCATTGGGTACCTTCGATGGGAAAATCAGCACCTTGGTGCAGTTTCGGTGGCCGAAACAGTCCCTTGGCACAGTAGATAGGCACCTTGTGGGGTAAAAATAGCACGTTGGGTCCCTTCGGTGGGAAAATCAGCACCGAGGTGCAGTTTCGGTGGCCGAAAAAGTCCCTTGGCAAAGTGGGTGGGCACCTTCGAGGGAAAAAGAGCCCGTTGGGCACCTTCGGTGGGAAAATCAGGACGTAGGTGCAGTTTTGGTGGCCGAAACAATCCCTTGTCATGGTGGGTAGCACCTTCGGGGGGAAAAATAGCCCGTTGGGCACCTTCGGCGGGAAAATTAACACCTTGATGCAGTTTCGGTGGCCGTAACAGTCCCTTGGCACAGTTGGTAGGCACCTTCGGGGGGAAAAATAGCCCGTTGGGCACCTTCGATGGGAAAATCAGCACCTTCATGTAGTTTCGGTGGTCAAAACAGTCCCTTGGCACAGTCGATAGGCACCTTCGGGGGTAAAAATAACACGTTGGGTCCCTTTGGTAGGAAAATCAGCACTAAGGTGCAGTTTCGGTGGCTGAAATAGTTTCTTGGCACGGTGGGTAGGCACCTTCGAGGGAAAAAGAGCTTGTTGGGCAGCTTGGGTGGGAAAATCAGCACGTAGGTGCAGTTTCGGTGGCCGAAACAGTCCCTTGGCACGGTGGGTAGGTACCTTCAGGGGGAAAAATAGCCCGTTGGACACCTTCTGTGGGAAAATTAACACTTTGCTGCAGTTTCGGTGATCGAAACAGTCCCTTGGCACGGTGGGTAGGCATGGTGTTTTGGTGGGTAGGCAAGGTGTTTTGGTGCACCTTTGATTGGAAAATCAGGCAATTGGTGTCATTTTGGTGGCCGAAACAATCCTTTGGCACAATGGGTAGGCACCTTCGGGGGAAAAATAGCCCATTGGGCACATTCGATGGGAAAATCAGCACCTTGGTGCAGTTTCGGTGGCCGAAACAGTGCCTTGGCACAGTAGATAGGCATCTTCGGGGGTAAAAATAGCACGTTGGGTCCCTTCGATGGGAAAATCAGCACCGAGGTGCAGTTTTGGTGGCCGAAATAGTCCCTTGGCACGGTGGGCAGGCACCTTCGGAAGAAAAAGAGCCCGTTGGGCACCTTCGGTGGGAAAATCAGCACGTAGGTGCAGTTTTGGTGGTCGAAACAATCCCTTGTCATGGTGGGTAGGAACCTTCGAGGGGAAAAATAGCCCGTTGGGCACCTTCAGCGGGAAAATTAACCGCAACAGTCCCTTGGCACAGTTGGTAGGCACCTTCGGGGGGAAAAATAGCCCGTTGGGCACCTTCGTCAGAAAAATCAGCACATTGGTGCAGTTTTGGTGGCCCAAACAGTCCCTTGGCAAGGTGAGTAGCCACCTTCTAGGGCGAAAAGTAGCCGGTCGAGCACCTTCGGTGGGAAAATTAGCACCTATTGCCGTTTCGATAGCCAAAACTATCCCTCGGGAAAATCAGCACCTTGGTGTAGTTTCGGTGGCCTAACCCGTACCTTGGCATGGAGGGTAGGCACCTTCGGGGGAAAAAATAGCCCGTTGGGGCATCTTTGGCTGGAAAATCAGCATCTTGGAGCAGTTTTGGTGGCCGAATCAGTCCCTTAGCACTGTGGGTATGCACCTTTGGGGGAAAAAATAGACCGTTGGACACCTCCTATGGGAAAATCAACACCTTGGTCCCTTGGCCAAATCAATCCCTTGGTAGGGCTGATAGGCAACCTGCGGGGGAAAAATAGTCCGCTGGGCACCTTCAAAGGGAAAAATAGCTCGTAGGTGCTATTTTTGTGGATGAAACAGTCCCTTGGCAAGGTGGGTAGGCACCTTCGTGGGGGAAAATAGCCCATTGGTGCATCGTCGGTTGGAAAATCAACACCTTTGGTGCAGTTTCGGTTCCCAAAATGGTCCCTTGTCACTGTGGGTAGGCACCTTTAGGGGGAAAAATAGCCCGTTCATGCTCTTTTGGTTGAAAAATCAACACCCTGGTGCAGCTTCGGTGGCCGAAACAGTCCCTTGGCACTGTGGGTAGGCACCTTCGGGCGGAAAAATAGCCCGTTGGGCACCTTAGGTGGGAAAATCAGCACCTTAGTGCAATTTTCGTGGCCGGAACAGTCCTTTGGCACATTGGGTAGACATCTTCGATGGAAAAAATAACCCGTTAGGCCCCTTCAGTGGGAAAATCAGCACCTAGATGAAGTTTTGGTGGCCGAAACAATCCCTTGGCATGGTGGGTAGGCACCTTCAGATTGAAAAATAGCTTGTTGGGCACCTTAGGTGGGAAAATTAGCACCTTGTTGTAGTTTCGGTGGCCGGAACAGTCCCTTGGCCTGGTGGGTAGGAATCTTCGATGGAAAAAATAGCCCGCTAGGCCCCTTCGGTGGGAAAATCAGCACCTAGGTGCAGTTTTGGTGGCCGAAACAGTCCCTTGGCACGGTCGGTAGGCGCCTTTGAGGGAAAATATAGCCCATTGGTGCACCTTTGGTTGTAAAATCAGCACCTTGGTGTAGTTTCAGAGGCCGAAATGATCCCTTGGTACGGTGGGTAGGCAACTTCGGGGGGAAAAATAGCCCGTTGGGCACTTTCGGTGGGAAAATTAACACCTTGATGCAGTTTCGGTGGCCGAATCAGTCCCTTGGTACGGTGGGTAGCCACCCTTGGAGGAGAAAATAGCCCGTTGGTGAACCTTCGATTGGAAAATCAGCAACTTGGTGCGTTTCGATTGTCGAAACAGTCCCTTGTCACTATGGGTAAGCACCTACAGTGGAAAACTAACCCGTTGGTGCACTTTTGGTTGGAAAATCAGCACCTTGGTGTAGTTTCAGTTGACGAAACAGTCCCTTGTCACTTAGGGTAGGCACCTTCAGGGGGAAAACTAGCTTGTTGGTGCACTTTTGGTTGGAAAATCAACACATTGGTGTAGTTTCGATTGCCGAAATAGTCCCTTGCACAGTGGGTAGGCACCTTCAGGGGGAAAAATAGACCGCTTGGAACCTTCGGTGAGAAAATCAGCACCTTGGTGCAATTTTGGTGGCCGAAACAGTCCCTTGGCACAGTGGGTAGGCACCTCCGAGGAAAAATAGCCTGATTAGCACCTTCGTTGGGAAAATCAGCACCTTGGTGCAATTTCAGTGGCCAAAATAGTCCCTTGGCACAGTGGGTAGGCACCTTTGGGGGGGAAATAGCTCGTTGGGAACCGTCGGTGGGAAAATCAGCACGTAGGTGCTGTTTTTGTGGCCGAAACAGTCCCTTGGCACGGTAGGTAGGCACCTTCAGGGGGAAAAATAGCCCATTGGGCACCTTCGGTGGGAAAATCAACACCTTGCTGGAGTTTCGGTGGCCAAAACAGTCCCTTGGCACGATGGGTATGCACCCTTATGGGGTAAAAACAGCCCGTTGGTGCAACTTCAGTTGGAAAATCAACAAATTGGTGCCGTTTTGGTAGCCGAAACTATCCCTTGGCATGATGGATAGGCATCTTCGGGGGGAAAAATAGCCCGTTGGGCACCTTCGATGGAAAAATCAGCATCTTGGCACAGTTTCAGTGGCCGAAACAGTCCCTTGGAACGGTTGGTAGGCACCTTCAGGGGGAAAAATAGCACATTGGGCGCCTTTGGGGGGAAAATCAGCACCTCGGTGCAGTTTCAGTGGTCAAAACAGTCCCTTGGCACGGTGCGTAGGCAACTTCGGTGGAAAATAGCCTGTTGGCCACCTTCGGTGGTAAAATATCACGTACGGGTAGTTTTGGTGGCCGAAATAGTCCCTTGGCACGGTGGGTAGGCACCTTCGAGTGGAAAAGTAGCCCAATGGGCACCTTCAGCTGGAAAATCAGCACGTGGGTCCTGTTTTGGTGGCTAAAACAGTCCCTTGGCACAGTGGGTAGGCACCTTCGGGGGAAAAAATAGCCCGTTGGAGCACTTTTGGTTGAAAAATTAGCATCTTGGTGCCGTTTCGGTAGCCGAAACAGTCCCTTGGCACGGTGGGTAAGCACCTTCGTGGGCGAAAAATAGCCCATTGGGCATCTTCGGTGGGAAAATTAACACCTCGTGCAGTTTCGATAGCCAAAATAGTCCCTTGGAACGGTGGGTAGGCACCTTTGGGGGGAAAAATAGCCCGTTCGGCATCTTCGGTGGGAAAAATAGCCCATTGGTGCACCTTCGATTGGAAAATCAGCAAATTAGTGTAGTTTTGGTGGCCGAAACAGTCCCTTGGCACAGTAGGTAGGCACCTTCGGGGGGAAAAATAGCACGTTGGGTCCCTTCGGTGGAAAAATCAGCACCTTGGTGTAGTTTTGGTGGACGAAACAGTCCCTTGTTACGGTAGGTAGGCATCTTCGAGGGAAAAAATATCACATTGGGTACCTTCAGTGGAAAATCAGTATGTAGGTGAAGTTTTGGCGACCGAAACAGTCCCTTGGCATGGTGGGTAGGCAACTTTGGGGGGAAAAATAACCCGTTGGGCCCCTTCGGTGTGAAAATTAACACCTTGGTGCAGTTTGGGTGGCCGAAACAGTCCCTTGGCACAGTGCGTAGGCACCTCTAGGGGGAAAAATAGCCCGTTGGGCACCATCAGCGGCAAATCAACTCCTTGGTGCAGTTTCGGTGGTCGAAACAGTCCCTTGGCATGGTGGGGAGGCACCTTCGGGGGAAAAATAGCCCGTTGGGCACCATCAGTGGCAAATCAGCTCCTTGGTGCAGTTTCGGTGGTCGAAACAGTCCCTTGGCATGGTGGGGGGGCACCTTCGGGGGAAAAATAGCCCGTTGGTGCATCTTCGGTTGGAAAATCAGCATCTTGGTGCAGTTTCGGTGGCCCAAACAATCCCTTGACATGGTGGGTAGGCATGTTCGGGGGGAAAAATAGCCCGTTGGTCACCTTTAGTGGGAAAATCGGCACCTTGGTGCAATTTTGGTGGACGAAACAGTCACTTGGCACGATAGGTAGGCATCTTCGGGGGAAAAAATAGCACGTTGGACACCTTCGGCGGTAAAATTAACACCTTGGTGCAATTTGGGTGGCCAAAACAGTCCCTTCGCACGGTGTGTAGATGCCTCTAGATGGAAAAATAACCTGTTGGGAACCTTTAGTGGGAAAATCAGCATCTTGGTGCAGTTTCGGTGGACGAAACAATCCCTTGGCACGGTGGGTAGGCACCTTCAGGGGAAAAAAATAGCCCGTTGGAGCACTTTTGGTTGGAAAATTAGCACCTTGGTGCAGTTTTGCTAGCCAAAACTGTCCCTTGGAAAGGTGGGTAGGCACCTTTGGGGGGAAAAATAGCCCTTTGGGCACCTTCGTTTCAAAAATCAACACCTTGGTACAGTTTTGGTGGCCGAAACAGTCCCTTGGCACGGTGGCTAAGTACCTTCGGGGGAAAAAACAACCCGGTGCGCACCTTCGCTGGGAAAATCGGCACCTAGGTGCAGTTTTGGTGGCTGAAACAGTCCCATGGCATGGTGGGTAAGCAGCTCCAGGTTGGGTGGACGAAACAGTCCCTTGGTGCAGGTTGGGTGGCCAAAACAGCCCCTTGGCACGGTGCGTAGGCGCCTATGGGGGGAAAAATAGCCCGTTGGGCACCTTCAGTGGGAAAATCAGCACCTTGGTGCAGTTTTGGTGGCCGAAACAGTCCCTTGTCACGGTGGGTAGATACCTTCGAGGGGGAAAAAACTCATTGGGGCACCTTCCATAGGAAAATCAGCACCTTGGTGCAGTCTTGGTGGCCGAAACAGTTCTTTGGCATGGTGGGTAGGCACCTTCGATGGGGAAAATAGCCCGTTGGGGTACCTTCCATTAGGAAATAAGCAACTTGGTGCAGTTTTGGGGGCCGAAACAGTCCCTTGGCACAACGGGTAGGCACCTTCGCGGGGAAAAATAGCCAGTTGGGCACCTTCAGTGACAAAATCAGCACCTTGGTGTAGTTTCGCTGGAAGAAATAGTCCTTTGGCACTGTGGCTAGGCACCTTCGGTGGAAAAATAGCCCGTTGGTGTACCTTCAGTTGGAAAATCAGCACCTTGGTGCAGTTTCGGTGGCCGAAAGTATCCCTTGGCATGGTGGGTAGGCACGTTCGTGGGGAAAATAGCCCATTGGTCACCTTCATTTGGAAAATCAGCACCTTGGTACAGTTTTGGTGGCCAAAACAGTCCATTGGCACGGTGCGTCGGCACCTTCAGGGGGAAAAACAGCTCGTTGGGCACCTTCAGTGGGAAAATCAGCACCTTGGCGCAGTTTTGGTGGACGAAACAATCCCTTGGAGCCGTGGGTAGGCACCTTCGGGGGGAAAAATAACCCGTTGGTGCACCTTTGGTTGGAAAATTAGCACCTTGGTGCAGTTTTGGTGGTCGAAACCGTCCCTTGGAACGGTGGGTAGGCACCTTCGGGGAGAAGAATAGCCCTTTTGGCACCTTCGTTGCGAAAATCAACACCTTGGTGCAGTTTTGGTGGCCGAAACAGTCTCTTGGCACAGTGGGTAGGCACCTTCGGGGGAAAAAATAGCCCGTAAGGCACCTTTGGTGGGAAAATCAGCTCCTAAGTGCAGTTTCGGAGGCCGAAACTGTCCCTTGACACGGTGGGTAGGCACCTTCGGGGGAAAAATAGCCCGTTGGTGGGCTTCAGTTGGAAAATTAGCACCTTGGCGCAGTTTTGGTGGCTGAAATAGTCCCTTGGCATAGTGGGTAGGCACCTTCGAGAGAAAAATAGCCTATTGGCCAACTTCAGTGGGAAAATCAACACCTAGGTGCAGTTTCGGCAACTGAAACAGTCCCTTGGCACAGTGGGTAGGCAACTTCGGGAGGAAGAATAACCCTTTGGGAACCCTTGGTGTGAAAATCAGGACCCTGGAGCAGTTTCGTTGGATGAAACAGTCCCTTGGCATGGTAGGTAGGCACCTTCAGGTGGAGAAATAGCCCATTGGGCACCTTCATTGGGAAAATCAGCACCATGGTGTAGTTTTGGTGGCCGAAACAGTCCATTGGCACGGTAGGTAGGCACCTTCGGGGGGAAAAATAGCCCATTGGGCACCTTTGTTGGGAAAATCAGCACGTACGTGCAGTTTGGATGGCCTCAACAGTCCCTTGGCACGGTGGGTAGGCACCTTCGGGGGGAAAAATAGTCCGTTGGGCACCTTCGGTGGGAAAATCAGCACGTAGGTGTAGTTTTTGTGACTGAAATAGTCCATTGGCACGGTGGGTTAGCACCTTTGGGGGGTAAAATAGCCCGTTCAGGCACCTTTCATTGGAAAATCAATGCTTTGGTGTAGTTTTGGGGGTCGAAACAGTCCCTCGGCATGACAAGTAGGCACCTTTGGGGGGAAAAATAGCCTGTTGGGCACCTTCGGTTGGAAAATCAGCACCTTGGTACAGTTCCGGTGGCCGAAACAGTCCCTTGGCACGGTGGGTAGCACCTTCGTGGAGAAAAATAACCCGCTGGGCACCGTCGGTTGGAAAATCAGCAGGTAGGTGCAGTTTTGGTTGCCGAAATAGTCCTTTGGCATGGTGGGTAGGCACCTTCGGGGCAAAAAATAGCCCGTTGGGCACCTTCGGTAGGAAAATCAACACCTTGCTGTAGTTTCGATGGCCCAGACAGTCCCTCGGCACGGTGGGTAGGCACCTTCGGGGGAAAAAATAGCAGCTTGGTCGCCTTTGGTGGGAAAATCAACACCTAGGTACAGTTTCGGTGGCTGAAACAATCCCTTGGCATGGTGCGAAGGCACCTTCGAGGGGAAAAATCACCCATTGGGCACCTTCGGTTGGAAAATCAGCACCTTGGTGCAGTTTCGGTGGCCAAAACAGTCCCTTGGCACGGTGGGTAGGCAGCTTTGGGGGGAAAAATAGCCCGCTGGGTGCCTTCATCTGGAAAATCAGCACGTACGTGTAGTTTTGGTGGCTGAAATAGTCCCTTGGCATGGTGGGTAGGCACCTTCGGGGGGAAAAATAGCTCGTTGGGCACCTTCGATTGGAAAATCAACACCTTGCTGCATTTTTGATGGCCCAAACAGTCCCTTGGTATGGTGCATAGGAAGCTTCGGCGGGAAAAATAGCCTGTTCGGCACCTTCGTTGGGAAAATCAGCACATAAGTGTAGTTTCGATGGCCGAAACAATTGCTTGGGAAGCTGGGTAGGCACCTTCGTGGGGAAAAATAGCCCATTGGACACCTTCGGTTGTAAAATCAGCACCTTGTAACAGTTTCAGTCACCAAAGCAGTCCCTTGGCACGGTAGGTAGGCACCTTCGGAGGGAAAGATAGCCCGCTGGGCACCTTCGGTGAGAAAATCAGTACCTTGATCTAGTTTCAGTGGCCAAAACAGTCCCTTGGTAAGTTGGGTAGGCACCTTCGGGGGCAAAAGTAGCCCGTTGGGCACCTTCTATGTGAAAATTAGCTCGTTGGAGCAGTTTTGGTGGTCGGAACAGTCCCTTGGCACAGTGGGTAGGTATCTTCGGGAGAAAAAATAGCCCGTTGTGCAACTTCCGTGGGAAAATCAACACCTAAGTGCAGTTTCGGCAGCTCAAACAGTCCCTTGGAAAAGTGGGTAGACACCTTCGGGGGGAAAAACAGCCCATTGGGCACCTTCATTGGGAAAATCAGCACCTTGGTTCAGTTTCGATGGCCGGAACAGTCCCTTGGCACGGTGGGTAGGCATCTTCTGGGGGAAAAATAGCCAGTTGGGCACCTTCGTTGGGAAAATCAGCACGTAAGTACAGTTTCGATGGTCGAAACAGTCCCTTGGCAAGGTGGTAGGCACATTCGGGGGGAAAATAGTCCGTTGGACACCTTCGGTGGGAAAATCAGCATGTAGGTGCTGTTTTGGGGATCGAAACAGTCCCTTGGCATGGTGGGTAGGCACCTTCGCGGGGGAAAATAGCCTGTTGGGGCACTTCCCATTGGAAAATCAGTACCTTGGTGCAGTTTTGGGGCCTGAAACAGTCCCTTGGCACAACGGGTAGGCACCTTCGGGGGGAAAAATAGCCAGCCGGGCACCTTCGGTGAGAAAATCAGTACCTTGGTGTAGTTTCGGTGGCCAAAACAGTCCCTTGGTATGTTGGGTTGGCACCTTCGGGGGGAAAAATTGCCAGTTCGGCACCTTGTTGCGTTTTCCGTGCCCGAAACAGTCCCTTGGCATAATGTGTAGCCACCTTGGGGTAAAAAATAACCCGTTGGGCACCTTCTGGGGGAAAATCAGCACCTAGGTATAGTTTCGGTGGCCGAAACAGTCCCTTGGCACTGTGGGTAGGCACCTTCGGGGGGGAAAATAGCCCGTTGGGCACCTTCGGTGGGAAAATCAGCACCTTGGTGCAACTTCGGTAGTCGAAACTATCCCTAGGCACAGTGGGTAGGCACGTTCAGGGGGAAAAATAGCCCATTGGGCACCTTCGATGAGAAAATCAGTACCTTTGTCTAGTTTCGTTGGCTAAAACAGTCCCTTGATATGTTGGGTAGACACCTTCTGGGGGAAAAATAGCCCGTTGGGCACCTACGGCAGGAAAGTTAGCACCTTGGTGCAGTTTCGGTGGCCGAAACACTCCCTTGTCATGATGGGTAGGCACCTTCGGGGGAAAATATAGCCCATTAGGCACCTTCGGTGGGAAAATCAGCTCCTAGGTGTAGTTTCGGTGGCTGAAACATTCCCTTGACAAGGTGGGTAGGCACCTTTGGTTGAAAAATCAGCACCTTGGTGCAGTTTAAGTGGCGGAACCAGTCCCTTGACATGGTGGGTAGGCACCTTTTGGGGAAAAAATAGCCCGTTGGGCACCTTTGGTGAGAAAATCAGCACCTAGGTGTAGTTTCGGTGGCTGAAAGAGTCCCTTGGCACGGTGGGTAGGCACCTTCAGGGGAAAAATAGCCCATTGGTGCGCCTTCAGTTTAAAAATCAGCACCTTGGAGCAGTTTTGGTGGCAGAAACAGTCCCTTGGCATGAAGGGTAGGCACCTTCGGGGGAAAAAATTGCCAATTAACACTTGGGTGCAGTTTCGGTGCCCAAAACAGTCCCTTGGCATGGTGGGTAGGCACCTTCGGCAGGAAAAATAGCCTTTTGGGCACCTTCGGTGGGAAAATCAACACCTAGGTGGAGTTTCGGTGGCTGAAACAGTCCTTTGGCATGGTGGGTAGGAACCTTCGGTGGGAAAATTAGCAGCTTGGTGTTTTTTTGGTGGCTGAAACAATCCTTTGGCATGGTAGGTAGGCATGTTCAGGGCGGAAAATAGCCCGTTAGTGCACCTTTAGTTGGAAAATCAACAAGTTGGTGCAGTTTTGGTGGCTGAAACAGTCCCCTGCCACAGTGGGTAGGCACCTTTGGGGGGAAAAATAGCCCGTTGGGCACCTTACATGGGAAAATCAGCACGAAGGTGCAGTTTCGGTGGCTGAAACAGTCCCTTGGAACAGTCCGTTGGCACGGTGGGTAGGCACCTTCGGGGGAAAAATAGCCCGATGGGCACCTTTGGTTGAAAAATCAGCACCTTGGTTCAGTTTCAGTGGCCGAAATAGTCCCTTAACACGGTGGGTAGGCGCCTTTTGGGGAAAAAATAGCCCGTTGGGAACCTTAGGTGGGAAAATTAGCACCTAGGTGTAGTTTCGGTGGCTGAAAGAGTCCCTTGGCACAGTGGGTTGGCACCTTCGGGGGAAAATAGCCTGTTGGTACGCCTTCGGTTGAAAAATCAGCACCTTCGAGCAGTTTTTGTGGCAGAAACAGTCCCTTGGCACGGTGGGTAGGCACCTTCGGGGGAAAAACTTGCCCAATGTGCACATTCGGTGAGAAAATCAACACCTAGGTGCAATTTTGGTGCCCAAAATAGTCCGTTGGCACGGTGGGTAGGCACCTTCGGATGGAAAAATAGCCCTTTGGGGACCTTGGGTGGAAAAATCAACACCTAGGTAGAGTTTCGGAGGCTGAAACAGTCCCTTGGCACGGTGGGTAGGCACCTTCGGGGGGAAAAATAGCCCGTTGGGCCCCTCCGGTGGGAAAATCAGCACCTAGATGCAGTTTTTGTTGCCGAAACAGTCCCTTGGCACGGTGGATAGGCACCTTCGGGGGGAAAAATAGCCCGTTAGTGCACCTTCAGTTCGAAAATCAGCACCTTGGTGCAGTTTGGGTGGCCAAAAATATCCCTTGGCACGGTGGGTTGGCACCTTTAGGGGGACAAATAGACCGTTGAGCCATCTTCAATTTGAAAATCAACACCTTGGTGCAGTTTGGGTGGTTGAAACAGTCCGTAGATAAGATTGGTAGGCACCTTCTGGGGGAAAATAGCCCGTTGTGCACCTTTGGTGGGAAAATCAGCACATTGGTGTAGTTTCGGTGGCCGAAACAGTCCCTTGGCAGGGTGGATAGGCACCTTCGAGGGGAAAAATAGGCCATTGGTCCACCTTCGATTGGAAAATCAGCACCTAGGTGCAGTGTCGGTGGCCGAAAGAGTCCCTTTTCATGGTGGGTAGGTACCTTCGGGGGGAAAAATAGCCTGTTGGTGCACCTTCGATTGGAAAATCTGCAAGTTCGTGCAGTTTCGGTGGACGAAATAGTCCCTTGGCACGATTGGTAGGGACCTTCGGGGGAAAAACAGTCGTGGGCACCTTCGGTTGGAAAATTAGCATCTAGATGCAGTTTCGGTGGCCGAAATAGCACCTTGGCATGGTGGGTAGGCCCCTTCGGGGGGAAAAATAGCCCGTTGGTGCACCTTCGATTGGAAAATTTGCAAGTTTGGTGGATAGGCAACTTCGGGGGGAAAAATAGCCCGTTGGGCACCTTCGGTTGGAAAATTAGCACCTTGGTGCAGTTTATGTGGCCGAAACAGTCCCTTGGCATGGTGGGTAGGCACCTTCTGGGGGACAAATAGCCCATTTGCCCACCTTCGACTGGAAAATCAGCACCTTGGTGAAGTTTCGATGAGAAAATCAATACCTTGGTCTAGTTTTGGTGGCAAAAACAGTCCCTTGGTATGTTGGGTAGGCACCTTCAGGGGGAAAAATAGCCCGTTGGGCACCTTCGTTGGGAAAATCAACACCTTGGTGTAGTTTCGATGGCCGAAACAGTCCCTTGGCATGGTGTGAAGGCACCTTTGGGGAAAAAATAGCCCGTTGGTGTGGCTTTGGTTGGAAAATCATCTCCTTGGAGCAGTTTGGGTGGCCGAAATAGTCCCTTGGCACGGTGGGTAGGCATCTTCGGGAGAAAAAATAGCCCGTTGGTCAACTTCGGTGGGAAAATCAACACCTAGGTGCAGTTTCGGCGGCTGAAACAGTCCCCTGGCATAGTGGGCAGGCACCTTCGGGGGAAAAAATAGCCCATTGGGCACCTTTGATGTCAAAATTAGGACCTTGGTGTAGTTTCGGTGGCCAGAACAATCCCTTGGCGCAGTGGTTAGGCACCTTCGGGCGGAAAAACAGCACATTGGGCACCTTTGATGTGAAAATTAGGACCTTGGTGTAGTTTCGGTGGCCGAAACAGTCCCTTGCCATAGTGGGTAGGCACCTTCGGGGGGAAAAATAGCCCATTGGGCAACTTCATTGGGAAAATCAGCACCTTGGTGCAGTTTCGGTGGCTGAAACAGTCCCTTGGCACGGTGGGTGAAAATAGCCGGTTAGGCACCATCGTTGGGAAAATCAGCACTTGGGTGCCGTTTCGATGGTCGAAACAGTCCCTTGGCAAGGTGGTAGGCACCTTCGGGGGGAAAATAGTCCATTGGGCACCTTCGGCGGGAAAATCAGCACTTAGGTGCAGTTTTGGTGACCGAAACAGTGCCTTGGCACGATGGGTAGGCACCTTCGGGGGGGAAAATAGCTCGTTGTGGCACTTTCCATTGGAAAATCAGTACTATTGTGCAGTTTTGGGGGCCGAAACAGTCCCTTGGCACGACGGGTAGGCATCTTCGTGGGGAAAATAGTCCATTGGGCACCTTTGGTTGGAAAACCATCCGGTTGGTGCAGTTTTGGTGGCTGAAACAGTCCCTTGGCATGGTGGGGGGAAAAATGACCCGCTGGGCAGCTTCGGTGAGAAAATCAGTACCTTGGTCTAGTTTTGGTGGCCCAAATAGTCCCTTGGAATGTTGGGTTGGCACTTTCGGGGGGAAAAATAACCCTTTCGGCACCTTCTTTGGGAAAAGCAGCACATTGGTGAAGTTTCGGTGGCCGAAACAGTCCCTTGGCATAATGTGTAGGCACCTTCGGGGAAAAAAATAACCCGTTTGACACCTTTTGGGGGAAAATCAGCACCTAGGTATAGTTTCGGTGGCCGAAACAGTCCCTTGGCACGGTGGGCAGGCACCTTCGGGGGGAAAAATAGCCCAT